>CATIWF010071754.1:0-25020 GCA_949630135.1 Balakata baccata
GGTTCTTCTACATAACTCATGTCATCTGTAATCTCAATGGCTTGATCCTTAAGTACATGTGTAGGGTCTGATCTCGTGAATACGTTCACGCCGAAATCTCTACGTATGCATGTGTTTCGTGTGACAGACATTTATAAAATACATATATTCAAATAAAATGCATGTGATAATGCATGTATGGATGGTCGAGAATGTTACAAGTTATCCCATAATAAAGCTTTGTAGACAATTAGATACCCTAAATGAAACATTTTTCATATTTCCTACTTTTACAAATTCTGCCTTAGAGTCCTAAAATAATAGAGAACATATGACTAGCCCATAACAAGGGTGACAACCAGACCAGTCTTGTTTTTTAAGGTCATATCTCACAAAATACATAATATATTAAAGTTTTATTTTCATCAAAATATACCTAAGACATAGCCCTAAAAATTTTATTTTGAAAATTTTCTATTTCAGCCTACAAAAGGCTCAAAAATAGCAAAAAATTTGCTGGAGATGTATAGGGTGCTAGGCGGATAGCTTAAGCAAGGAACAAATTTGATTCCCTTTACCTTAACTCAACATCCACCACGAATCGGATCATAAAATTTAGTATATAACTAAAAAACACATGGAACTGCAACTTTGGTGTGAGATGCCTAAAATACAGTCTCTATCATATTCAAAATGAACTAAAACCGTAGGTTATCCTACTAGGAATCAAACCCGAACTAGTCTCATTCAATTACATATATCTCTTCCTATAGACCAAATCTTGTAAAACTATTAATATAGCATAAATGTAAGATAAAAATCTACAAGTTTTATGTTTGAAACTTCTTTAAATTCAGTCTCTAAAAGTACAACAATAGGGTCCTAATATTCTACCCTAAAAGTAGAACTCAAGGGCTTTTGCACACAATAAATCACAAAAATATTTACAATACAAACAAGAAGAAATATCTTACTCACCAATAATTTAAATTTGCTTGGCTCTTGGTGGAACTTCTATGAAGGATGAAGAAGTGAAAGGAAGGTTTTTGTGGAGAGAAATAACAAAAGAAGAAAAAGTTATCCCTCTTCCCTTTTTTCTAACTTTTTGCCTACTCTTCCTCTTCTTTTTTTTTTTGGCATTATTATTATTATTATTATTATTATTATTATTATTATTATTATTATTATTATTATTATTATTATTATTATTATTATTACTACTACATGCATCTAGTCATTTCCAAAAGTACAATCTAATCAAATAATCTAATTTAATTAAAATAACTATGTCAAAATTTATTTATTTATTTCTCATCTAATTATTTTATTCAAATTTGTTTCTAATGTGCTCTCATCCTTATTTAGGTTATAAATAAAACACGTGCGACTTAATACTATTGCAAATAAATTGACACATAGCAAATGTATCTCATGAACTTGTTCAAGCCAAAATACATAAAGTATGCATGTGTTTCATATGAATTACATACAATATAAACTTGTCCAAGTGAAAATATCTAAAATGCATGTGTGTAAAGGTTGAGGATGTTACCAGGATCACCAAAATGATTGAGAAGCAATGATGGATATAAATCATGAAAGTAAAGTAGATTTATCCAATTCTAGTAACAAAATTTTATGAGTATATGCATGTAGAAGGTAGACATAGGATTGAAATATTTGTTAGTGAAAAGCTACTAAGTTAGTTTATGAGGTATTGTCAATTCCAAATAAGAGGAGAGAAATAAACAGGATGGAACATTTTTGTTGAAGAAAACAAATCTTACACTAATGGAATAAATGAAAAGTGGGCAACTTATAAGTAAATGAGCAAATAATTAAAATGGCTCAAGCCATTTTGGAAATAAATTCTCCAATATATAATCCAATTACCAATTTAGTTCTTACCCTTCCAATTCAAATTGGACCCAACCCGTCAGGCTCCAACAAGTGGTATCAAAGCCAAAATGGGGTGGGTTCCTGACTTTTAACTAGGATTGGGACGGGTTACATATTGTAGCCATCAAGTAATATATATATATATATTATTACTTATATATAATATATAAATTGTTGTTAAATGTTACAAATGGTGTTTTTTTTAATATATTATATATTTGAGATACCTAAATAGAAGTTATTAAATTAATGCATATTTAGACTAATGGTAAAGTACTTGATGGCTACAATTTCAATGGTGCATATGATTGCAACCGTGTGGAGATACTATTACTTTTTTTTTTGAATTATTTTAGCTTTAAGAATGACATTAACAATTATTTTAAATTTTTAGATATAATAGTTTGGTTTTTTTATAGTATATGCTCACTTTGCTAGTTATTTATGGATTGATTAATATTGTCATTTTCATTAGTTACGTATGAATTATGGAACATTAAAAAAATTAAAATATTGAATCTTTTATAATTTTTACTCTTATTTTAGATTAATTTTGATGTGAATGAAATTAATAATTTAAATAGATATATCAAATATAATTAAGTTAAAAAATATAGTGGCATACCCGACCTTACATAGGAATACTCAACCTTATTTAGGGTGGAGATGGAGATTAATATGAATTTCCCGTAAGGCTATGAAGCGGGAACAAGGATATAAATTTATAAATGGGGATAGAGACGGGAAGGTGAAATCCGACCCCGATCTATCCCATTGCCACTCCTAAGAAACAACATCCACATGCTAAACATAAAATGTTTAGACGTATATAACAACATAATGGTTTAATCAATATGTATGCATGTCACATAATATATATAGTTAAGTATGAAGGGTTTTGAGCATATATCATATACATATTATACAACGGAAAATAAAATTTTTCAAAATTCGAATTAAAGGATTCTACTTGTGCCAATTAAAACTAATTTAACCAAAGAAAATTTAGAAATTATACCTTTATAATTTCTTGATTTTTCTTCAACTTCTCACCTTGTTGGGTTGTAGCAAACCATAACAATCCAATATTAGATTGTCTCTAACAATATCTATGCAAAGATGAGAGAATGAAACCACTAGAGAGATGACTTGAACATACCTCAAAGTCCTAGCAATGGTGTATGTTCATTTTAGAGGAAAATTAAACTCTTTAATTTTCTTGTTGTCTCCAAAAATTTTTTCTTGCCTATTTTTTGTCTTTTGGAGTATTTTATATCCAAAAGAAAATCAGAAAACTATATTAAAATTGAAAGGAGAAGAAAGTAAAAAGTCATGCATCAAAATTGGCTAATTGGACATTTTATAGCCAATTGTGCGAGCTGCTGCACGCCGCCTCGACCTACTGGTTAGGCCAATCAAGCTAGCAAGCCCATTAACTTCCCTGAGCAATTTTTTTCTCGTAATCTTATCGCGAACAGACTTGAAATAATTCTCTCATATTTTGGATCTCATTCAAAGTCATTTTAATCATTCTTTACTTCTCCAATACGTGTGACCCATTAGGTTCCCGGTTATGTTGGCCATTTAAATTATCAAATAATTTAAGCAAGTCATGAGCGGTATCTAGCAACACATCATGACCCCCAATTGACCAGAAAGTTAGTGGTTTGACTATAAATCTTTCCATAGACAACAATATGTGCAATTTGTCCTTTCACCATCCTATACCCCACTCGGTTCTGAGCATGGACTATGTGTCAGCTCCCGCTAGACTGACTACATTACATCTAACCTAAGTGATGTTAGATCTTGTCCTTGGGACTCATTACTTTATTAGACATGTCACTAAAGACTATCTTTTGGATATTTCCACTCTAGCTAGAGTCTTCAGGATATTTCCACTTTAACTAGAGATTCCCTAGTAATGATCCCGATAAGAGGTTGTTGGTATACTCTCTCTCTATCAGGAGTGGTGAATCCTCTGTTGTCTACCCAATTACCTTGGAATACCTCAGGTTATACCTAATCACCACCCTATGATCGATCTCTATAAGGCAACAAGGAATGGAGTCTAAGCACATAATCAATATCCAAGATATCCTTCAGTACCTCAAGGCTAAGGATACTTACCTCGTTGTTATAATGAGACTATCATTGACATTTGAATAGATAATCCATATGATCGTCTCGTAGCAGGACATCCAATATAGTTGACTACTCTTTGCAAGCATCTACATGTTAACTTTGAACATCTCATGTTCATAGCTTATGAGATCTACTACTTGATCCAATCAAGGAGTATAACATGTGCTAGTCTATCCGGATCAATAATGTCCCATCTTATTGATCCTATGACTAGGGATAATTTAGATACTAATATAATTACACATGATAGGAATCTCATTATCATGATCCCATTATGATTTCCTTTATGCTATGTTTAATATCATGGTCTTTCATTAATCAATTTAAGATTTTTATCAATTCATATGCAAATGAATACTAATATAATGAAAGAGTGCCTTTATGAATGTGTACACTAAGTGCCTAAGGGGATTGCCTTTTGAGCACATCTCTAACAAAGTATGTATGTATGGGCATATGCTTTCTCTTCATGCAATAATGCACATCTTCAACAAAAACACAACGTCTCTATCACATGCACAACATATCACATTGTATCATCAAATGTGAGTTAAATCATAACTTACCTCATTACTTACCATTTTCACAAATGCCATTATTAGTGCCCTTATACTCTAATCCAGACTAAAATGGACATAGGATAATTCGGCTACTCCAAGCCTAAGGATATTCCGAGCCTCTTAGGAACTCTGCCTAATATAACTACATCTCAAATCTTTAAGGGTGCCACTTTGAGCATAACTCCATGACATATGGGTCTCATTCTCATAATGGCCAACTCCAAGCATATGTGGTACCAAGACTCCCCCAATAGCATGCTATTTATCTTAACTCTAGTCCTAGTTAGAGTAAAGTGGGTAAACATCTTCTTCACAACTTCTATTTCATTCATTATATAAACCTCGCATAAGTTGTATTAAAAATACCATCTCATGATTTAAAACACAAATTCAATGCAAGAATTCATGTCACAAGTCTCATTTCTTCTTAAGATAACTCAATTGATTTGTATCATGGCATAACTCAATTAAAATTTCAAGAAATAAATCACAAAAATGCCATAGCCCTACTGCCATAGTCTAGTTCACAGCTAGCCTGGCTGTGAATCAGGTGGTGAAACAATTTGTTTCACAAAAGCACATGTGTCACGCCCAGGTTCACCACCAGTCTGGACATAAACCTGGTAGTGAATCTGGAAAATTCACCCCTTTGTCAAATTGTAAACCACATTTTAATCCATCACATGCAAACTTATAGTTCATCCAAGTGGAACTTCCCTACAACATTCACATACAACCATTCTCATGCCACATCTCAAGAATTTAACATTTCAATTTCTATATAACATAAAGAGAAATGCTACTTATTCCAACACTTTTTGTCCTAACTTGTCCCAACTTGTATAAAATACGTGTACTCTATCTATCCACTTGTTTTATTCAACCTGTATTAAAAGTACAAGTATTTTATACAGGTTGGGACAAGTGGCATTTCTCTAACACAAATCATCCCGAATTCCACATTCAAATCAACAATTCAATCCAAGCTCATCTTACCATTGTTCCAACAATGACTCAAGCTATCATTACGTCATTATTCAACTTTAACTTCACAAAGCATTCAAGCATAATAGGCATGCCATAAATATGCATTAACATTAAAAGCAACCAACTATAGGCATTTACCCAATTCAATAACCAATTTACATATTTACACATGCTAGCAACAACATCAACTGATTAATTAAATCAATATGTTGTTATTCACAAACCTCAAGGGAGATAACCCAAAATCAAGCTTTGCATCTTGTTTATCCTCTTTGGTGGCCTTCTCCACCTTCAAGCTCAGGTCCTAAGGGCAAACATAGACACACATCAACATACATAAACCCATAAAGCTTGAAAAACACAGAACCCACCCATAACTCCTCAGGCTAGGTCTTTAATCACACAAACTTCTAAAAATGTGATATCTAACTAAATGTACCCTGAAGATGGTTTTTCCCTCAAGAAAATCCAAGATTTCCCTCTCAACCATACCCATATACAAATGGGTCACTACCCATTTTGGGTAATCAACACAAAATCATCCAAGGATGTGATAAGGAGATGGAAAGGTGAGATTTCTTACCCTTGAAGACCAATAATGAGGTTGGAAAAGCTCCCCTCAAGCTCCAACTTTCTTTCTCCAACTCCTACTTCTTCCTTAAAGAATCTCACTAAAATCCTTGATAAATCTTGAAATGAATGAAGGCTTTTGTGATTTGGGGCTAAGGAAACAATGGGAGAGGGTGGGAGATAGTGATTTAGAGGTTAGGGATGGTGGCTAGGGTTGAAGAGTGTTTTGGATGATTTTAAAATGAACAAATCGGTTCTTCCAACTTAAATACCTAACCCTTCATAGTCTGGTTTACCACCATGATAGTCTACCTAACCGTGACACCTTAACAATGCTCAAAGAGTCTCAACCGTGACTATCACAATTATTTTTTTGTATTTTTAGTGGTTGATGAATTACAAAAATAATGGTTGGAGATTTTAAATATAATTTTTTTTATCAAAATGAACAATATTTAATTTTATTAATGTTATTTTTGTACAATTTGATGAATTATTTTAATTTGAATGTGTTGAATTAGATTTTATATTGTATTTTGTTTATTTTATTTTATAGTAATTTATAGTAGATTGTTTGCAAATTTTTTAATTTTTAATTATTTAGTTAGTTAGAATTTATTTTATTTTAAATTTTTTAATGGTAAATAAGTTCGGGTATTAATCAGATAATGTTAATTGGGTTTGGGTTGGGTACTGGCATTAACATTATAATTTTAAACGAGTTTGGGACATGTTTAGGCATGAGTACATATAATCGGGTTTGGATAGGGCATTTTTTGCTGGTACCCTACCCATTGCCATCCCTACTTGTCTCAATCATGACACAAAAATTCACTTTTTCTTCCCTCTTTCAGCCTTTAACGAAACCCAACACCCATACCTAACCTTACACCTTTCAAACACCCTAAAAAGACACTGATATGCTCTTGGAAAACCTCTCGAATGACACCTTCTATAAACTTATATAACACATATACCTAGAAACGACTAAGCCCTAACTAACTAGCAGGTGTTACAAAAGTTTTAATGAACTTGTATTGTATAATTGATGAACATGATATCAACAATCTATGAACTTATAGTTAACACTTAATGAACTTGAACCTAAGAATCAATGAACCTTATGTATTTTAATTTGATCGAGTATTAAGGGAAAATTAATGAACCTGTCACTCAAGTTTAATAAACATGTAGTTAACAGTCAATGAACATGTAACTAACACTTGATGAACCTCTACTTAACCGAAGTTTTAAATAAAAAGTAATGAACTTGCCAATCAAGTTTAATGAACCTGTAGTTAACATTCAATGAACCGTAATAATTGAACTTGCATACGCTGAGACACTCAAAAGAAGTTTGTAATAGTTGTGTAAGTTTGTTTTATTTACAAAATTGCTACAATATTTTTATCGCTAAATAAAAATTCTCACATGTGTAATGGGATTTCAACATTAATGAACCTTTTTTAGTTAGAGATAGTAATAGGGACAATTATTCCATCTATTTTGATATTGAAAATCAAGTTTTTAAGATTGACACCGATCATTCTTTTCTGAGTGAACTAAAAAGTTCTTTTTATAATTATTGGAATTCTAGTTATCTGAATAATGGGTCTAGGAGGGATGACTCCCACAATGATCATTATATATATCATACTAAATATAGTTGGAATAATTACATCAATAGTTGCATTGACCATTATCTTTAAAACGGCCAGTTATTAGTAGAATTCCTTGTCCGCTCTCTATAAAATATTCATTCAGATGAGGTCTTCCAAATACATCAATTTTTAATTAACCTTTTAAAGTTATAAATATTAAATATATACTATTTTATTTTTTTCATTTGTAAATGTTTATAAATTTATGCATTAAAATTTAATTTGTAGCATGGCTATGGGGTTAATTTCATCCCCACACTCAACCCTAAAATTAAATTAAAAATTTTGTAAAAAATACTAAAACTATAAGAATTTAACTCAAAAATCATATTTGACTGATTTTGATGAGTCATAAACCGAAAAGATGAGGTGGAATATTACATGGTACTAGAAAGATGAGGTGAAATGTCACATGACACTAGAAAAATAAATAAGAATTTCACATGATATTAAAGAAAATGATATGGAATAACACATGATGTTTTAGTTAAATTCTTAATGTTTAGGGTATTTTTTTTCGTTGAAATTTTTGTTTTTCTAATTTAATTGTTTCTTTTTGTTTGGTAGATACCACATTATTCTCAAATTACAATCATTACCATAACTCAAGCTTCCTAACTTTGGCAATAGAAAACTAGTGATTAGTTTATGGATACTCAACACTCATCATTCATAATGATAGAAGCAATGTTACTACATTAGTTCTCGATTCCATTACACTTTTGATGAATTCTCCCTTATCATAATTTTAGTAAACAAAAGTGTTGAAGCATGACAGTCCAGTCCAAGTTGAATTGGAGAAATGAGGACCAAATTGGTAATTGGATATACATTGGAAGACTCATTTCCAAAATGATCAAGCCATTTTAGTTATTTCCATCATTTGTCAGATTTTTATACCATGGACCCATGTACATGTAGGAATATATTATACAAGAATATGTGGAGCTCAGTATATCTGGAAGAACAGGAGAACGTTCTTTTGTTGATAGCATTCGATATTGGGTAATTCATAGCATTATTATATCTTCCCTATTCATTGCAGATTGGTTATTTGTTAGTACGGGTTTTCGAATTTTTGACAAATGAATTACTTAAATTTGGTATTCAGGTCAAATTCGACTTTAAACCCCCTATTGATTCAATTTCATAAAAGAATTCATTTGATTTACACATTAATTCTCTTTTTTTATACGATTTGTAAAAAATATGAAATTCATTAATTTGCACCATCCAGAAAAAAATAAAATAATAAAATAAAAATATAATAACTATACATATATAGTGAGAATGAGAGAGCATAAAACAAGAATAATTCTGTCCTTTGAACAACAAGAGTTCTTAAATATTTAAAGTTCATTTGTAAATTTTATTAGTTTTAATGAAACTTAATTTAGTCATGACCAATTCTATGAAATTGATTGATAAAAATTTTTAATGAATTTTAAAACATACAAATTTTAAAATGATGAGTTATGTAAAATTTTATAAAATTTATTTATATTAAACATGTCCTAATTTTTTTTCCCAGTTTCAATTATTATCGTGATAATTTTTTCAATTATGTTATCAAAGATAATAAGAAACGAGTTAAAACCCCAGCGATTAGATTATAAGGTTGGTCCCCTTTTGAAGGAGCATGAAGGTGCTGAAAGAGGGTGTTTATTACATTTGAGAGTTGTTTCCTCTTTGGAAGAGAGGAAATTCAATCCAGGTGCCGATTTGCTTTCAATTTTCTTTTTTTATTCTTTTAAGACAGATAGCTCTTTAAATAGAATTTGACAGGTGTTCATATATTATTATAATTTTCTCTGCGAGTCTTAACACTAAAAGGTGATAAAGTACTTTTATAAGAGTTTTAAGGCAGCTGCATTCCTAGAGACTCGAACTTAAAATCTTTAATTAAATTGGAAGAATTATATGACAATTCATCCATAGCTTCTTGAATTTTGTAATCTAGCTTTTATAGATGTATAATAGATTACCATTACAAGAAATTGCCGAAATTGCAGCGCTTTTACTGGCATTTATGTTCTTATAATTGGGGTGGAATTTTTTCCACACTATAGTGGATATTGCTTTGTTACTTATTAGGACAATGTGAACTAATTAATTTGGGTAATTGTAGATGAATGTTATTTTTATGTGAATTTGATTCATTGTTTTTTATGCATTTTTGGATTCTGAAATTACTGTATAAGCAAGGTAATATTTTTATTTAAAATATTTAGAAAAATGAAAATTTTAGATTTCCTGTTGCTAATATAATTTATAATTGGAAAAATTACTATTTGTCTCTTATAGTTTGACATAATACACTAATATCTCATGAAATTTGAAAAATACATGATTTGTCCTCGTACTTTGACATAATATACTAGTATATCCTTGAGATTTGCAAATTATACTATTACCCCCTGAAATTTTAACATATTACACTAGTACCCCATTGCAAATTTGATTTACTGGACTAATACTCCGCTCAGTAAACAAGAATATTCTTTTTTGCTAATGTATTTTATTTTTTTCAGAAGTGTATTATATCAAATTATAGGGGGCATTATATATTTTTTAAATTTCAGGAGGTACTAGTGTATTATGTCCAACTATAGGGTGTAAATAGTATTTTTCCTTTATAATTTAAAAAAAATTTAAATAACACAACTTTAGCAATGCTAATGAGATGTCACTAAATAGTGACTGACCGTCGCTAAAGTCATACCTAACAACATCGCTGGACATGCCCAATAGAAACCTTATTAAACAATCCATAACTCAAGGAAACTTAAACTATAAAATCCTTATTACATATCCAAAACTACCCAATATGAGTAATGAATAAATAATGATAAAATAATGCATGAAGGCCGACCCTAAGGTCACAATTGATATGTTTTGACCAAATCTTGGGCTCATCATATGTCAACCTCCTCTATAGCTCCAAGACCTGTATATAGAAAACTCACACGCTAAGTTATTAAGAGCTTAGTGTACATAACCATAATAATTATCACACAGGTCATGGCATCATAAGCATATACTATCATATACTTGATCATATAGTCATGGTAGTTTCCATTCCATTATATCTCATATACAACATAGCAAGCATATACATTTTTAACATATGAGCATACCAAGTAGTGGAAGCCATCTGCATCTCATTAAACCATGATATTGCAATCATTATAAATATCCATATCAATTATACATATCAACTATGATTCATAGATCAAGATATCTTTTATTTAACTGCCCAATACTCTATATTTTGACTATTTGGATATGTGTCCTGAATAGGAGTGCTCTCACGAGCTTGAACCATCATATTCTCTTGTTTAGGAGTAAACATATAACTAAGCTCATATGAGCTAATAAGTCAAGTGCGCTCGCCTGAGCTTGGGCCAACTTGACAAGGAAATAATTGCTGCTAGTAAAAAGGACAAAGGGCTCTCCCTTAGAGCTTAAGCCACCTTATCCATAGGTCAATGGCAATCTCATGAGGTTGGACCACCTTTTCCATAAAATAACATCATGAAACAATCCCTATGGTACTGTGTACAACCCTGAATGGCATGTTATCTATCCTATAGCTAGTCTAGTATGAGTATCTGGGCATTTATAGTCCATTCTATATCTATTTAACTATTTTGGTTAACATTCATAAACTTTTGTTCTCATAACATATACCATATATATACATAAAATAATTTGGTATGATTCACATGCCTTCTTTCTTACCATGGAATCGTCCATGCTCATAATTGACTCAATACCATTTATAAGATAAAGTCATTCATGCTTATCCAACATCATAATAAGTGTATGCACACATAACATGACATATAGAAACATTTAAAACACATTTCAGCATGTTACAGTCTACTCATAGGCATGACACATAGTAGTCACGGCCGTGAAGTCACCCTAGTGGTGACTCTGGTGGTGATCCTAGTTGTGAATGGTTCTATACCATTCTGAGACATGATTCACAAGCGTGATAGCTAGAGTCATAACCGTGAATCTGGGTTTTCAACCTGTAATTATCTTTGGATAGCATATAACCATCCTAAAATCACACACAAGGGTTTTATGGTGGTCTTAGTGCCACCCAACCTAGCAACATACATTATCATCATGCTAAAACTTGCTATTCAACAATTTAAGCTCATCTAAATCATGGCATAATCAAGCTCTTAACATAAAAGGTCATCTTAACCGAGAATTCATTATTTCATTAAGATGCCATACTTGAGGTTCATTATAAATTCAATTGCCATTATAAGCTCAATGTCTCTATCTCATGCCATTCAACATACTTGCATAGCCAACTTATAAATTACAACTTGCAAGACATAAGCCCATACAAATTTCATGCCATTTAGTCATTTAGCCTACTTTGTAATACAAGAGATATCTAAACTCTTAATTCATGTAAGTATACACTTGATAACTCAAAGCTTACCATTTATTTGGAATTCTAGTCCCCATTTATCATAATGTCTCATAATCAACATTTAACACGAAATTACAATCAATAACATGGCATAAATCTAGGATATCATTAAATCATCAATAAATTCATTTATTTAGAATCTCAATTCATCAAACACATGCAAACACTTCGAATTAAAATGCTTATATGTATATACCTGAACTGTGGAGTCGTAAAAACCTTCACTAGCTCTACCCTACGTATTGGTGGCTTTACCACTGTTACCTTATATGCCTAATACAAAAATGTCACCGAATATTTTATAAATATCATAACTAGAATGAGGTTCAAACTTTAATTAACAAAACCCCCAAACTGTGAATCTGAAATCCTAGGTGAAAACCCTCAATTTCGTGTTTTAATCAACTTAATTGTTACTAAATGCTCATAAAAAAGTTAAAGCCCATGAATTCTTACTTGGTTGATATGAAACAGAGTGGAGAAATGGAGGTTTCGCCCTCCCAAATCTGCATGCCTCAAAGATGTTGAAAATCTTCAACAAACTAATGATTAAAGGCTTTAATCCTTTTTTTCACTTATGGTTTTGTGTTTTTAACTTAAGAAATCAATAGAAACTGATGGAAATAGGGTTTGGTGTGTGTAGGGTGACAACTAGGGCTTTTGGAGTCTGATTTTCCATATTTTTGGATGGAAAAGACCACCTTTTTATACCTATCAAGGGTGTCACGAGCATGACACATGCTCTCACGACCGTAAAGGCTTAACAATGCCCAAAACACTTAAAACACGATGTTCACGGCTGTGACTCCTTAGTCACGGGCATGACCACACTCATTCTCTTTCTTTTCATGTCCTTTTGACACCTGTAAAAACTCAAGACCTAACTCCAACTGTAGACTACACATATACCTCTGATATACTATTAAGTGATACATGCCACAAATATACCACTAGTATACCCACTTATAAAACTCACTTTTCTTATATGTCTTTTTGACCTCTCTCTTGGACATTCTTTAACCACTCTTATAACACATGTATCACTTTATATCGCTTGTATAACACTTCATACCACTTGTATCATCTTATATGCCACTTATATTATCTTAATTCTTGCTACTTCTAGGCCTTAACTTGCAGGAGTTACACCACTTCATTGCTAAGCATTTTAGCAATGCATTTTGCTTTTAGCAACGTCTTTGCTACATCGCTGTTATTAAACTTACAGTGTTGTATCAATCTAATATTTAGAAGTAGAAAATTTATCAACCGTCATTGTCTCTTCAATTAACTCAAAATAGTACTGACTAAGCATGAGATAAGACTTATAACACATCCCATATAACTAAAATAATCCAA
The DNA here is from genome assembly GCA_949630135.1 of Balakata baccata. NCBI lineage: Eukaryota > Viridiplantae > Streptophyta > Magnoliopsida > Malpighiales > Euphorbiaceae > Balakata > Balakata baccata. Next base: position 13,617 of record CATIWF010071754.1, read on the forward strand.
TTTTATGAGATAATGTTACCCAACTTATCAAAAATCAATGAATTAACACTTACACACCATGGCCATAATGACTTTAATTTAAAACCAAAATACATTTTATGAAAATGAAAACTTAATTTTATGTCCATTAAAATACTTGAGCTATATCCTACTTAACATCACAACTTTCATAAATACAAAAATACAATTCAAATATCTTTTACAACCCAATAAACATAAATACAAATACATGTATCATCATCCTTCCTAGTGTCGGCTAGACCTTCGACTCCATAGGCTCTGTCTTATATCAGTAGTTATATGATCTCTCAACCTGCACGTGAGAAATACTCATACGCTAAGCAACTCGTACTTAGTGGTGCATATGTATAATTAAATCCACCATGATTACATTGCATTATCAAGCAACATGTATATCATAACATACCGAGCATTTCCTTTACATAATATGCTAAGAATGCACAATTATAAAACCATTACACATCCATTCCCAACTTGCGTATGTCTCATATGCCTATTTATCTCCTATCATAGAATTCGTATAACATGTAATGATATTCCAAGTAACTCATTTCATCAACATGCTCATGCTATAAATTTTATCTTACATTTACATGTCACACCACATATCTCTCTCACATGTTACACATATCAATTAACAACCACACTAAGGCTTATTTCAACATAAAGGTATACTCATTCATATAAAGATAAAAACACATGAATCTAAGCATATACTATTATATCAACCAAATTTTCACATCTCATTATGTCAATATAAGTACACACATTCATCATATGCATAGGATAGCACTTCACTTCATCATATATAAATTCCATTATATTCTTACATCATTACTTACTATTGTTAAGGATGTCATGATTTCTTAGCCCATATACTCCAAACTGGACTAAATTGAATACGGGCACTCTACTAGTTACTCCGAGCCACTCAGGAACTCTACTTGAGAAAAGATAAATTGCAACATCTCCAATGATGCCACTCTAAGCATAACCTATGATACATAGGCCTCGCTCCCACAATGGCTAACTCTAGGCCTAAGGTGGTACTAAAGCTCCCTAAGTGACATGTCATATATCCTAGCTCTAGTCTTAGAGTAATTGAGCAACCATCTTTTTCACAATTATCCATTTGCACAATGATTAACTTAATCACAAAATTCATATAAAAAATCTCATCACATGATTTGTATCAGCAAATCTCATATATATATATATATATATATATATATATATATATATATCACATTATGGCATAACTCAATATATATCACATGATTCATACAAACCAATCCTAATTCTATCGCAAGAAAAGATTAATGAATATTTATCACGGCATAGCTCAATCATATCTCATATGAATACATCAAAAAAGTGCTCATCATAGGTGTTTACAAGCAGTGTCACGACTTACCTAGAGTTGAACCATTCAGCTACTAGTTCTTATAGGTTCATAACTTACGTCACAACTTGGCTGGTGGTGAACCCTGCTACCCAATATTTTCACATCCAAATTTCATGCCACAAATAGAATTTTGTCAAAGCCACATGCAACCTAAGGTTCTCCTAAGTGGAATCTCCCTAGCAACACTCAATACAAATCATTTTTCAAGCCATAAACATAAACAAATCTCAAGAAAGCATAAAGGTTAGCTCCTAACTTAACAAAACTCATCTTAAGCAAACATTTTATATACAATTAACTGATTTATCATATCCATTACCAATTACATCATTCTTATCATTTCAAAATCATCAATGTCAAGCCATTAACAAGCTATTATTCATCCCATATCTCAAAAGCACTCTAAGCATGTTATGCTTGCCATAAACATGCATTTATAAATATATTACCAATAGGCATTAACATAACTAACAATCCATTTTACACATTTTATGTATAAAACCAATGATTAAGCAATTCAATTAAGCCCAAAGTAGTTAGGTATAAGCTTCACTTGTTAACATTCATTTATGCCTTTGTCATATTAATCTACATTATTTTATAATACTAGCATATCAAACTTTGCTAAGGTTAGATCATTGGTGTCTTACATCCCAATATCAATTATATTCACAATAATAATTCCAACTATATCAACCACAACAAGCTAAATTAATCACTTCCTTATTTCATTCAATTATGCCAATATAACACATTCATGTCTCATTAGTTCTTTTATATCACATTTATACATCTATACTTCTTAATGTTTATTTAATTCACAAATCTCATACCAACACATCATTTATGACACAATTACACATAAAGCATTAAGTCAAAATAAGCTTTAAAGGTCCATATGCACAGATAATAACCAAAATAGCAATTTCCATAACGTTTGCCTTCAACCAAGCTTACTCCTTCCCTTTGGAGGATATTTCCTTGCTCTATGACTTCTCTTAAGACATAAGAACATCATCCATTAACTCAAACAAGCCATACATAATGGCATAAGGTTATACATAATTGAACCCTAACTCAAAGACCATTAAGTAGTGTCCTTTCTTAATCAAATCCCTCTATAAATGGTTTACCCAACCCAATATAGCCTCAAAGAGAATTTTTCCTCAAGAAAACTCAAGATCTCTTCACTATCAAACCCATTTACAAATGGGTCACTACTTATTTAGAGTAACAAACATAAACCAACCATAAACTATGAAAAAGAGGTAAAGAGATGTGTTTTCTTACTCTTAGGAGAGAGAAATTGAGGCTAATTTGGTTGTAGAACCCAAACTAACTCAAGCTACAAGCTCCAAGCTTCTCTCTCTAGCATCCCTTTTCTTCTTTGTTGAAATCTTTCTATCTTTGTCAAATCTTGCTCTTTGATTATGAATCTTATGTTTATAGGCATAAAAACCTTCAAGAACATATGGGTGATGGGTTTCCAAAGCTTTAGGGGCATATCTAGGGTTTTGGGGTTTTGAAATTGCATAAAAATGGAGCTAAAAGTTGATTGGATATTTACATACCTAGAACCTTCATGGCCATGAATCTCCACATGCATGAAAGGCATGATTTTTCAGGAATTTACCCCTCTTGCCCTAAAAACTCAAACTCTTATGTCGTTTTGACACATTTTCGACCCAAAATTATCATATATCTTACATACGAACACCGAGAGGATTACTCTCTTATGCTTGATTTTTTATCACCTTATGACTTGGATGTTGACACCTTCCAATCTCCTTATCTAACTTTGCCATACTCATTTTATCCCATATGGGAGCACTCTTCATCCATGTGAAATGCACACATCAAGTCATTGCTCAATATATAAGTTAGAGTTATATGAGAAAACACCCTAGTGCTCCTTCTTTAGTCTCCCAATCCTTTCCAAATCCCTTGTCATAGCTTCTAGTTGAGATCTTACTAGATTATAATTGATCCATTGTCTCTAAAATTATTTTAATCAGCTTTTGCTTCATCCTTTTTTAACTAACCACAGTTCTCAACCTGAGCTGACCTCATTGATAAAATAGGGTGACGTTAGCCTTTAATGGATAGTCTCTTCCTTAACGACCACGAGCTCTATATTAAGAACAACTTGTGTGGCTCTCCACCATTCTCCTCAATGTTACCTCTCACAACTAGAGCACTCTAGCACAATCTCCTATGTAATCTAAACCTAGCTACTAATAGACTTAACTGTAGCTCGTATGACAATCTATGTCTGAATTATGTAACTTGTTGTGACTTTACCTTAGTCTCTTTCTTAGAGACTATTTTAAAATTAATTGATATACTTCCCCAATAGTCTAGTTCGCATTGATTCTATCTTCCTCGTATTTGTCACATGAGTCCCTTTTAAATTATCTTGTCATCTACCTCTTTTCCACACTAATGGTGGAAAAGACCAATTGAACTGGATTCCGATGTTAATGGAACTACTAATGTCCAACATCCCTATTTGGTGCATCTCGAACTAATTGCACTCAACCACCTCCTCAGCTATATAATCAGTTACACATACTCAGTCAAACAAACTCCCTCTAACACTCTATCGCTATCATACTTCCTTGTTCAAGGCTTAGAAATTCCTTCTTCATCTCATATAATATAACTCTAAGCACATATTGCTTCCTAGACCCGATAGCAAAATATTATTAAATCAGGACTTTGGAGTTTGAGGTATTCTCGAGACTGACTCCTACCAATCGATATGCTCTTATAGAAGAGGACTGACATGTTTGGCTTATGCTGCCCAACACACTTTATCTTTTCCAAGACTCTCCCAATCTTCTTTCATCGGTGCTCAGCAACTGTTGGATTATCATCGTCCTATCCTTGAAATTAATACTTCCATACTTCCTAAGCTCACCAACCTAACTTTAGGTTTCTGTAGAGGAGGTGAAGGAATGGGCTACATTATTTTGCACTCCGTTTACTATGAGAGATCAACCATCCTTGGAATAAAAAGTGTCTAACTATAATCGGACTGCTCAGCAACATACTATAAAGAAATCGATAACATACTCGAACCCATAATGCTAATTGTGGCTATAAATAGTCCTTTTTTAGGCTATTTCCAAGCTGCAACATAGAGAACTTAGGAGTTAATTCCTCTCCTCTTCTCTCAAGGATTAATTCTATTGCTAGCACATTAGATTAATCCAAGCCATTCCCTTAAAGGCTTTCTCCCTTCTCCCTTCACGTGGATACCATTAAAGGTGAACCTAGAGGATTACTGTGGTTTCCTACAACCTAATAAGAAAAGAATCGAAGGAAGAATACTTAGTTTTAAAAGGTAATAATCTTCTGCTATTAGATAGTTTTAATTATTCATGATTACATAGGTTGATATTCTTCTTGGAGTTTATAAAATTTTAATTTTTCGCTGCGTAACGTGTATAAGATGCATATGCAAACTCCAACAAATTGCACTAGACTCAAAATCTAATCATATCATCCTATTTATACTTACCTTTCTTAAACCCACAAGTTGACAAAGAAGTAGCCCATGTTGGAGTCAAGCCAAGCACTCTAGGCATGGATGATACACCCACAAACTACTCAAGTCTAGAATCGCCTAAACCTAAGCTCTTATTCAAAAAATGTAACACCCTCCTATATAACTAGAATAATCAATCATATGAGATAATGCTACCAAACTTATCAAAACCAATGAATTAAAAAAACTGTTATGAAGTATGGCTATAATGACTTGAATTTAAAACCGATACATCTATTAAAATACTTGAGCTATATCCTACATAATATCATAACTTTCACAAATACAAAAGTACAACTCGAATATCTTTTACAATAAGAAATTCTTAAATATAAATACATATATCACCATCCTTCCTAGTGTCGACTTGACCTTCGACTCCACAGGCTCTGTCTTCTGTCAATAGCCATATGATCTCTCAACCTATGAATGAGAAACACCTATATGCTAAGCAACTCTTGCTTAGTTGCACATATGTACAATCAAATCCACTAGGATTGCATGGCATCATCAAGCAACATGTATATCATAACATACCAAGCATTTCCTTCACACAATATGCCAAAAATGCATAGTTATAAAACCACTACACATCTATGCCCAACTTGCAAGTGTCTCATATGCCCATTTATCTCTCATCATAGAATTCACATAACATGTAATGATATGCCAAGTAACTCATTTCACAAATATGCTCATGTAATAAACTCTATCTTACATTTACATGTCACACTGCATATCTCTCTCATATGTTATGCACACATATCAATTAATAACCATATCAATTACTATTTCAACATAAAAAGGTATACTCATTCATATAAAGATACATATGCATGTATGTAAGCATACACTGTTATATCAACCAAAATATCACATCTCATTGTGTCAATATGAGCATGCATATTCATCATATGCATAGTAGCATAGCACTTTACTTTATCATATATAAATTCCAATATATTATTACCTCATTACTTGCCATTGTTAAGGATACCATGATTACTTTGTCCATATACTCTAAACTAGATTAAATTAAATACGAACACTCACTTGGCTTCTCTGAGTCATGGCTACTCTAAGCCACTTAAGAACTATGCCTGAGAAAAGACAAATCACAACATCTGCAAAGGTGCCACTCTAGGCATAACCCCTTGATACATGTGTCTTGTTCCCATAATAGCCCACTCCAAAACTAAAGTGGCACCAAAGCTCTCTTAATGGCATGCCATATATTCTAGCTTTAGTCCTAGTTAGTGTAATTGGGTAACCATCTTCTTTACGATTCCCCATTTGCACAGTGATCATCATGATCACAATATTAATATAAAAAATCTCATCACATGATTTGTTTATATATATATATCTCACAAATGGCAAAAGTCAATATGTATCACATGATTCATACCAACAAATCTCAATAATTTCGCAAGAAATGCTAAATAAATATTTATCATGGCTTAGCTCGATCATATCTCACATAAATATATCACAAAGTGCTCATCATAGATGTTTGCAACCAGTGTCCACTAGCTTTTATAGGTTCACAACATATGTCACAACTTGCCTAGTGATGAACCAGGTGGTAAACCTTGCTACCCAATATTTTCACATCTAAATTTCATGCCAAAAATAGAATTTTGTCAAAGCCACATGCAACCTAAGGTTCTTTCAAGTGGAACCTCCCTAGCAACACTCAACACAAATCATTTTTCATAACAAGCATAAACAAATCTCAAGAGAGCATAAGGTTAGCTACTAACTTAACAAAACTCATCTTAAGCAACATTTTATATACAATTGTCTTATTTATCATAACCACTACCAATTATATCTTTCTCATCATTTCAAAATCATTAATGTCAAGCCACGGATAAGCTATTAGTCATCCTAACTCTCAAAAGCACACTAAGCATGTTAAGTTTGCCATAAACATACATATACAAAAATATATTACCAATAGGTATTAACATAACCAACAACTCATTTTACATATTATGGATATAACCAATGATCAAGCAATTCAATTAAGCCTAAAGTAGTTAGGTATAAACTCCACTAGTTAACATCCATTTATTCCTTTTGTCATATTAATTTACATTGTTTTATATAATTCAAAAGTGTTGTTTTGATAACGTACTCAGTTTCAAGTTGATAAGAATTGATTTAACCATTGAACAAATTAATCAAGTCTCAAAGATGTATGATTCCCACCCATAAGTTAGGACTCATGCTTGGGAACAGTTTCACAACCAGAAAGATACTATTTTTGCTTAGGTAAGATGCCTAAAAAATCAACCTGAGTTCCAGTAGGTTTTCCCATCCAGGAAGTAGGGTGTTCGTGTCTGGGAAGAAATAGTTCACAATCGGGAAAGTGAACTCATGTCTAGGAATTTTGAAAAGACATAACTGTTGGAAAGAACATAACTAGAACATGCCACATATGCTTAGGATATCATAACGGCTAGTTTGAAGTTAAAGGTTCACGATTGAGAAGTGTTTGATTCCAACAATTCAAAGCTATAGGTTAAACTTTCCAGGAATTTGTCATGACTGGAAAGCTAAACGACAAATTTTGTCCCCATACAAAAAAGACATCTTCCAATCGAAAGGTTTGGCAAAAACTAGCCATTAGAGATAAGATTCAATTAGAAAAAGCCACGTATTATTACCTAGTGGACAAAGATATTTCCTGACCGTGAACGTCATATTCTGACAGCGAACCCGTTTCTGCTAGTAGCATTTAATGTACTTGTAAGAAAATATTTATAAAGTGTTAGAACCCATTTGTAGTGGCTCATTGGAAGGTAAATATTATAAAAAGACCTCCAAAAGGCCTTAGAACAGAAGAGCAGTATTTCAAGCGTGCCAAAATTATTGCAAATTTATTTCCCAACTATTTTGTAAGAAAAGTTAAAGTATTAACATTAAACACTTAGGATTAGGTTGTCTACATAAAGGGCTTCTTGAAATGCTTAGATTTCATTGTGTAAGGTTATAAAAGTGATGCATCAGACCTATTGCAATAGAACACCAGCAGCTACATCTAACTCATTGCATTAGGTTTATGCAACGCATTACTACAACTACTGCTGTGGTTTGGAAAGCATTGCGTTAAACATTCCATTCCATTAATCATGTCTTTTGCAGCGGTCATATAGTATATATTGCAGTGTTTTGACATAAAAAAAATATGCAGCATTTATTTTCAAACTTTTGCAACGGTTTGTATTTGTAGTGCTTTTCAAAACATATTGCAACAATTTTCATAAAGATTTTGCGACATTTTTTTCCTTATATTGCAGTAGATTATTAAATCTATAGCAATGGTCAACAATATCTATTACAATATTTATATTATATATAGTAACAATTTAAAAAAGGTCCATTGCAACAGTTTTATATTATGTATTGCAACATTTACAAATCTTTTATTGCAACAATTATTATTACTTTTGCAATATTTTATGAAATTCATATCATAATTTGCCTAATGTCTTTAGTAATTTAATCTCAATGAAGTTTTAACAGTATTAAACATGTAAAACAACAAAGAATTATTTACAATTAAATGAACCACAAAATTATATAAATATTCAACATGATAAAGAGTTTTATATAATGAATATAACATAAGTTCAACTCTAAAGTTATAGAGCTAATTTTTAGAAGTACTGGGATACATGAAAATAGAGTCAATAATCCTCTAAAGTTTTACAAAATTCACATTATGATAAAAAGGGAAAATATTACAGTGACTATCCAACATTGTCGAGTTAACTTCACAAAAATCGGCACTTAGATTACATAATCTCATTCATTTTCTTCATTAGTGTCAAGAGTAATTTAATTTGGAGAAACCAAGTGGTAGTGACCAAGGATAAAGCACAAGAATTTACCATCTCCAATGGAGAACCAATCAGACCAAGAGATAACCTCATGCTCCCAACACTACGAGTCCCATAAATAAATCCAGCCTTCTAAATCACTCCTGAACAAGGAAAAGCAAAAAAAAAAAAGATATGTTTATTCAATAGAGACTCTCATCACAGGAGAACCATATTAACTGACTGCTATTTGCTACACTATGCAATTCAGCTAGAAGGAATTTATACTTTTGTTATTAGTAGATACATATTAGTCAGAGATCTAGTAATTGCATTATGCAAGAGGAAATCTATTATGCACCACTCATTCATCACATACAAACTGATTTTAGTAAAAGCACTAAGGGCCGTTTTGGGATTGTGTTTCAAAAAAGTGATTTTCAGAAAAATATTTGTATTATTATTTTTTTGAGTTTTAAAAACTGATTTTAGTAAAAGCAGGTAAATAGATGTTTTTTCCAAAACCATGTATGAAAAAAGCAGTTTATAAAAAATTTTAAAAAAATTGTCAATTAAATCAAAAAATTCAAATTCTGTTTTTAGGACGCTTAACAACAATCTCAAATGCCCCCTAAGGAAGAGACATAACTTCCAAATATAGAATGGTGAAGTCATAGCTTCACAGACAAAAATTTTCTTAATCATTCACAAAACAATATTAATCAACTGCATCTATGAATTTATATTTATTTCTTCCACTTCTTGTCCATAGTTGAATAAAAGAGACAATAGGAAAATGAATTTATTAATGAATAATCTTCACACAATTTCGAAACTAATTGCAAAATAAAATCCAATAAATGATAGAGGAGAATTAGACATTCATTTACTTTAAATCAATCCTAGCAAGCTATGTGAAAATGGTAGCCAATGAATCTTGAAGTAGCCTAACTCCAATTTAATGTTTGTCCTACATTTCATTGGAATTCCTCTAAAAAGTTGGTACAACAAACAGGAAACAGGAGACAATTGCTTTTCTACAGCGTGGAGAAAGCACATAACATGAGCACAAACATAATACAAGCAAGAGTATTGTACTCTTTGGATGTAGCATTTAGAGTTCTATGCCAAAAAAATAATTACATTGTGCATGACCACAAATATATGGAAGTTGCACACTATAGAGATGCTTAAGGTAAGACACCAACAAGATTTCCAGCCAACCCAGAGTATACCTTTCAAAATTATTTTTCCACCATCATGAGCTGGCTAATTGCCTATAAAATAAATTAAATAGTATATTTCAGTATGCCACTATTATGGCATGGTTCTTTTATTTATTTATTATTCAAAGCATAAAAAATTAGATAATGGAAATTTTAGCATAGCAACCTAAATAAAACATATTAATAAAGGAAAATATAGTTAGTTTTCCATAAGTAATTATATAGCGCATAATCTCTTAATCAACATAAACAAGGAAGAATTTAGCATTAGAAATCAAACAATCTTTAATAGCTAATCTGGTAGAATAAATCTTAATATTAATAGAAAATATTAACAATCAAGCATTAAAATGTTTAACCTACCTGCAACCTTATCTTTATGGTTCAATTCGATATAATGTTATCTCCACAGCAACACTAACAATACCTCTTGCTTCAATCGATTTTTCGAAAAAGTGATAAATGTTGGCTGGCAGCGGAAGCGTTTATTTTATTTTGGATTGAGGGGAGCTCTAGATCTCGGTCAAAATTATAGATTTCAAAATTTTTTAATTTTACCGAAACATACAATCAAATATTATATAACATGAAAATACACTTTTCATGTTAACCTTGAGCATTTATCCATAACTTTTAACAAAACATATTTTGTTAAATTTTATGGATAAAATCCATTTTGCCAAGATCATCCCATGATTTTAAGAACAAAATGGAAAAATAAAAGGATTCAGACAAACCTTTTATTGTTGAGTTCACCAAGGTGCAAATCAAGCAAAAAGACCAAAAGCTTTGTTTGCGTTGATGAAACTTCTTTTTTGCTAGTCCCAGATGTATGATCACAAATTTCTCCTTCTAGCAAATTTCTTAGCTACTAACTTTTTATAAGCTTTTTCTCAATATTTTCTTTCAATACTCATACCATATGAGAGAAAGAAAATTTTTAAGAATAAAATCAAATTTTGTTTGGAGAAAATAAAATGAAGCAGACGAAGGAGAAAGAAAATTGATTAAGAAAAAGAAAGAAGAAAATGAAGAGGATTAAGTAGCAGATGAAGGCCAAAGGCCAAACTCGAAATTTCAACCTCATTTATGAGGTTTGCAGACGAAGACTTTTTCCTTTTTTTCTTTTTTTATTTATGATATAATGATGGTGCAACAATTGCATAGCTAATTTTTAGCTACCACCATTAATTATAGAATCAATCTTCTCTTCTATAATAATGGTAATTACTTTAATATACCACTATAATTAATTTAATTAACAACTTAATTAAATTATTATAATTTTAATTAACACTTTAATTAAAATTATAAATAGGATAAATAGTTAAAATTAATCAACATTAATTTTAACTCAAAAATATATGTGATCATT
>CATIWF010071834.1:0-68892 GCA_949630135.1 Balakata baccata
CAGGATATAATTTGCGCTTCTACACTGTCCAACTCATTTGATGTTTACCATTTACCTGTTCCTGTGAATTGGATAAAGTTTAGGTGTCACTAACTATGCAAAAGGAGGAACAGTTTTATTTCAAAGACAGCTTTCTTTTGCAGTTTTCAATCATTACAAGATTTACAAACCAAGTTTTTCTTTTTTTCCTCACTCTGCAACATCAAACACTACTAGCATAAAATTCAAACAGAAGACTATGGCAGCTTTAAAGATTAAATATGTACAGATTCTGTCTAACATAACCAAAATACATTTTCCTCTCAGCTCTGCTGATTCCCGTACATTTTTTAATCAAAGTCTTCCCATGACGCACTTCGGCAATGCCCTTTTTTCAAGCTCACCTGAAAGTGAAGGGCATTCGGTTGTGATCAGATAGTAGATAGAAAATAATTATCTTGCTGTTCTTTTCTGAATCAGAAAGTTTCCTAAAAAGCACGAGAGTGAAAAGAAAATGTGGGAACTCTTTTATCCTTGAAATCTACATGGAGTTTTAACGTCAGAGCTATCTCCAGGAACTGAAATCAGATGTCAACTTCGCAGAGAGTCGCAACATATCGAGAAGTGACAAAGTGGTCACGCTAACTTCAAACAGCCAAATGCATTGGATAAGCCTCTTTTAATTCTAGATGCATGCATATTATATTAACTCAGTTTCCATCTTATATAGATGCAGCACTTTTTGTTGAAATGAATATCCACCCATCCCTCTACACTTTACATGATTCGAAGATGCAGCTAATATCCAATGCAGCTAATATCCAACAAATAGTCCTCAAATGCAGAACTTCCAATTTCAAATCAATTCACTTTTTAATCTTTCAATCTCTTTTTTATCTCCATTAATCCATCTAAGCACCCAGAACGAAGACAAGACAAAACAAAAACAAAAACTGTATGCTTGGATTATACAAGTTCTTATCAGGAAATGTATGATATTTTTTTGAAAGAGCACGCAAGTAAAATTGCTAAAATTTCTTTCTTGTAATAAAGCTTCAAAATGCCCGAATATCTTATTCATAGAAATTTCTTATAAAGAGGTTTTTTAGTTGGGTACATTATTTGTACCCATAAATTTCTAATCCTTATACGAGGGGATAAATAGCTTACGAGGTACCTATGAGGCTCATGGAGCCTCTGCATTACCTGAGGGTCTAGAAGTCGAATGGATAAGCTTATCTCCTAGAGTGAATATAGGGTTGAAACTCAAAAGGCTTTCTCTTTAGTCTTCTGCTTGACTGCTAGCAATTCTAGCTTCAAATCTAACAATCTATAATTAGCAGCTCTATGAGAGTTTAGTTTCGTTGTTTATTTTCTCTCAGTTGATAAGCTAGGCCCCCTTCCATGTGATTTCTTTGTGCTCCTTTGGTGGTTTATCGGTAGGTTATCTTGCTCCCTGTTCTAAGCTCCTTTCTAATGAAATTCTTCATTTACCTTTTTCTAGGTGGGGGAAATGCCAAATTTGCTGAGGTAGATATGATGAATAGGATAGAATGTCATAAAAAAAAAGTTTAAAATTATTGTAACAGCGATTTTAAACAGCATGTTTTAGCTACAAAAGAGCAACCTTGCATTTTGTACACCAGAAACCTCTAGTCGGAACCCAGTAAGATAAATTATATGGAGTCCACAGGGACATCAAATCATTCATTCCAGAGATGAGTTGTATAAAACTGTTACTCATGTCTGTTCTCGTCATATACGATAAAATCAGACACTATTGAATCAGGATATAACAGGGTAAAACTAATAACAGCAAAGTAAAACTTGTAACACACCTTAGAAGATAATGGGGGTAAAGAAGCTGGCCGTGCAGGTTCCCTCAGCTGCTGAATCACTTGAAGCTGGCTCACTATATCATCCGTAAAATTCAATTTTGCATTTACCCTTTCCTTGTGCTCTGCAGATATAGTGAGCTTCTCCTTTTCCTCTTGTACTATTAGCAGCCTTTCTCTGAGCTATTCGATTTCATTGTCAATCTTCACTCTTTCACCCTCAACTGCAGTTAGAGAATGCTTCTTTGAGTCAATAATAAACGTTTTGCACATTGAATTATTTGACGCTAGTAACTCACCATGCATATTAAAATTGTTTTCATGAACATTTGGCTTAATTTCTTCCATGCCCATAGTTGGAAAATAAGTCCAAATTTTAGCATTTTGAACCCCAGAGAATAAGGCAGTAGCACTTGATGATCCATTTCCTTCTCCATGATCCTCCTTCCAGAGTACAGTTTTATCATCAACAACATGAATATCATAAACAGTTGATTCTGTGTCAAGCATGGAACTGCACATCTCATGGTCCTCTTGATTCCAACCTTCCCCGTCTTTCTCCAAATCTTCTACATTGCTGTAAGTTTGGGGTGCCTCAGATTCAGGTGATATCATGCTGATATCCTTCTCTGGTTTTCCTTTTCCTGCTGTACTAAATGTTTCCTGCATCAGTCCTTGTGCAGTGGATAAGCCAGAAGCCGAGTCCTCATGAGTTGACATCATTTCTTTCCTGAAAGCAAGAGAATGGTTATGTTCATAATGTAATGGCCAGTTTGCACCAATTGCCACTTCTTTCTCACCAATGGATTTACTGTTCTCAATCTGCAGAGGCACTGGTAGTGGATTCTCACTTGAATCAATGGAATATGAAGGTCTTGATACATCGTTATTATGGCTTGAATCACCTTCTACCTGCTCATTTCCTAAAAAGTTCATTTGCTCATAAGCTTCAACTGCCTTCTCCAGAAAATGAATCTCCTTCTCCCTCCTAACAAGTATCTCTTTTAGAATTTCCATCTCTTCTTCATCATAAGCAAATTTTTCTTCTATTACTCTCTGATACTGCCTTGCTTCCATTTTAATTGATGCCTTATCCTCTTGCAACCGCAATATCATGGCCATGGCTTCATCTGCTGCAGTTGCAGCAGCAGCCCTCTCTTTCTCCAACTCCTGGTAAAGCACCGCACGGGCAGCTTTTTCCTCTTCAAGTGCTTGTTCTAACATTTGAATCACATTTGCATTATTATCAACACTGCGCATCCTCTCTCCAGGATTACCTGTAAAATTGCAACCGTTAATGAATCAGAATTTATGTCTTCACCCTTCCCATTGGATCCATCATATTTAAAACTATGCCTGATCCATTTAGAGAACTTTCATCACCTACATCAGCACTACCAACAGTCAGATCGCATTTTGGTGCAGTATTTGATAAATATGAAATATTGAATTCAAGTTCAAAAGAATTTAATTTAGAACTATTACTTTAACCCAATTCAGAATTTTGCTGAGATGCAAGGATTTAAACCTTCTCATCAAAGTTTCCAAAAAACAGACAAATTACTGCTCTGTTTCTAATCACTTACACTTGAAAACATGGATGCTCATAGGAAACATATAGTACAGATCATCAACAATGAATTCAATATGACAAGCATATAACTGAAGGATAAATAAATAAATAAAAACCATATGACAAAAGCTTTATACAATAAATGAGAACTTATTGATCAATCATCAAGGACAAAATAAATATGAGAAAATAAACAAAAACCATATTATGTAGTCTGATGAGATTTCCCCCCCTTTACGTAGGTGATAAAATTAGTTTAAGCCTTTAAGGAGTATATATCACTCACCCAGGAAACTGTCTTCTGTTCCGCTCCCAGCATTCAGGCTTCCACTTATTGTGCTTCTCAATCCACTGCCTTCATACAAAGGGAGGATAACACCTACACCACCTGAGTCTACGCTACTAGAAGACGAAGCAGGGAAGAGTTTCCCATTTCCAAGAGCAGCTCTTCTGCGGCGCCGGATCAGAGATTTACTCCTCTGGTTCACAATCTTCTTACCCTTAGGATCATACCCACTCTCCCTATCAGTAGAATCATGCAATGCTGGACCCGAAAGTGATGTAGAACATGTTTCTCTCTCAAAAACCCCACTTGAAAATTTCCTATTTCCATGCCCTTCAGGATGCAAATTGCAGGATTCATGCTCAAACAAAATGATATCATAAGGAAACCTATTCTTGACCAAGTCCTCAACAGCAATGATTATTCTTCTTGGCCAATCAATAAGCAGTCTGTGGAAGCAGAAATCACTGTTTTGGTACCCAAAAAACCCACTACAGGGACATGGCAGATAAAGTCCAAAAAAACTCAACAATTTTGAAGGGATAAATGCAAAAGCGGATCCACATAGCAGGGCATAAACAATAGCCAGGTCAATAAAAGCCACTGTAAGACCACCAAGAGTCCAAGAATTAACGGTCCTGAAAGCCATATCGTCCTTTAAAAAGCTCAAAATCCAAGATTGCGAATCCAATTCAGAGAATGAAAAGAGAAAAACAAACACTTAAAGAACCAGAAACTGATTAGTGATAACCCACTAGGACAACGCAAAATTCGAATAAATCTGTAATTGGAAGAATAACCCGCCATGAGAAACGCTAATTCACCACAGAATTATAACTGAAAACAGCACAAGAACAGAAACTCAAGTGGAAAAAGAAGACACAAAACCTAAGATGATATGATCCATCCATCAACAGATAAGTATAAAGAGAAAGAAACCAAGTTGCAAAACTAAAACGTCAATAATGAAGAAAAACCCAGTGGATCAAGCAAGAATCAGAACGAATAATAGGCCAAAAAAAAGAAAAGAAAATACCGTTCTTTGGGGACCGCACACGTGAAGCGATAAAAGAAAACATGAGCAAAATAAACGGTTTCCAAACGAAGCAACAACCTGCCATTCACAAAGCAGGCAGCTTCATCAGGGCCCCTAACAGATTAGTTGGAAAATTGCCGATCCCTGTAACGACATACCGTTTTGTATACGATGGATATCCATTTGGACTATTTCTTTCTTCTTCACTGTCACTGATGTTGACACTTACTTCCGTACTGTTAGTTGCTTGTTTGTTATTATTGACCGTGTTTATTTCTGAACATGGACCGCGATACAATATTTAACAATAAAACCTTGAATTTAGATAATTCTCCATCTCCCTGTGATTAATAAAACTAAAAAAAAAAAAAAGCATGGACAATGAGAATATTTATTATTAAAGTTTACCCACTTGGAATAAATATACAAATTATATAAAAAAAAAGACAAAAATAAAGATACTTGACATTTTTAATTTATTGTTGATTAGATTTTGAGTTGGCAAAAATAATTCTCATGTGTTATAGAATTGTCAGATATATTACTCTATTCATATTTAAAACTTTTTAATAAAAGTTGTATAATGATATGATTGTTTCTTTATCTATGAATTAATTATCTTAATAACCAATATATATAATAGCATTTGCAAATCGTTCTACATTATTTATTAACCAACTATATATATATGTTAGATATTTCAAGTTCGAACTAGATATGAAATACTAATTTAAAAGAAAGTATTTAATTTTTAATGTATTTTTCTGGCGTGAAAAAATAAAATATATATATATATATATTTCACAATAATTACTTATATTTTATATAAAAATATCAAATAAATGCATCTAAATCACAATTTCCATTTCCAACGTCTAACAGAAATCGTATAACAAACCAACTTCAATATGAAATTGAAGTGTGAATACAGAGGAGGTCATAAGGTTGTTTATTGTTGGCAATTAAAAGGAGTTGTTGGGTCATAATTCCATCTTAATTCAAAGTGTAAACTGCAACACATACTAAGGACCATACTGATAGAATTATATGGGACAATAATCAAATATTTCTTTTAACAAAAAAAAAAGGAAAAAAAGGAAAAAAGAAAACCTACTCCACCCCACCCTTGAGAGCGAAATGATGATATGGGTTCTTTAACTGTTAACTAGAAGTCATAAAGTTATATCTTGTATTTTTCTTCAGGAAAATATAGAAAAATTTGATGCATGTGCTCTGGCAAAAGGATTCTGCATTTACCATCTCTGTTAAAGTTGGATCCCATCATTGTCAAAATAGGCATTTCAAACTGAAGATGATTTATCTTGGCAAGAATAATTATGGCTGGAGTTGGATAGCATGTGATAACAGTGCATTTTAGCATTTGGGTGTGGGCAGGGCATTCATGATATCAAAAGCCTATCTTATGCATACATATACTTCACATTCCATATATATAACAATATGGGACCTAGCTTGGTTGTCTGCCCCCCTTTCAGATTCTCCTACATAAAGCTAGTCTACTAATTCAAGGTTGCAAGCCAAGAGCTCCATCATTGGCGGAGCTAAGACCCTAAGTTAGAGAGTGCAAAGACCAGAGACTCTAAGAAGTGCAAAAATAAACTTTCAATATCATTTAGATAGAACAAATCTTTAAAAAATAGTATAAATTTACATACTATAACATACATTTTAAAAAGTTGAGCGAGTGCAATTGTCTATCATCAAATGAATGTGGCTCTATCACTGAGCTTCATCCAGTAGGTAATGCAAAATGTTAATACCACGAGTTTGTTGAACTGCTTCATTAGCCATAAGATCAGCAACACGGTTTCTTTGTCTAATTAAGCAGATGGGAGACCTTAAATTCCCAACCTCGACTGAACTAACTTCCTGCAAACTTCTATGAGATTGGAGATTGACAAGCAAGGATAAGTTTGCTTATAGCGTAATCTTGTTTCTTTTAATGTATAAATAATATTTTGACTCATTGGGATAAGCCTTCTGCTAAATAACTTGAATTCGGTGACACAGCTCTTTTTCTCAAATTGCTATATCTCTCCAAGAAAAAACTACTATGTAGTACAAAATTCACATCTATCTTTAAATTGAATAGAAAGTGTTACATGTCACGAGCCGCGAGATATGCGAGCTGAATATTGTAGGCTTCTTTAAGCTCTGCCAACACCTGTGCAATATTAGGCCTCAGTGAGGCATCTCTATCTACTGACCTTACAGCAACCGTGGCTGCCTTTCTCATACTTTCTACATCAAAGGTTCCCTTTATGCTGTCATCAACTATCTCGAATGCACCTGCCTGCAAATAGGGCTTGGCCTGCAGTTCACCATCACAACACGACAATTTGTAATCTTTGACTCTTGTAGATTGGAAAAAAAAAAAAGAATACATATCAACAATACAGAAGGTGCAAAGGCAAAAACTTTGATTTACCCATAAAACCAAATTGAAAGAATCTGGAGTTCCTAAGTGGCGCAATGGTTCTCGCCCACAAATGAGCTCCAGAAGAACAACACCAAAGCTGTAGACATCACTTTTCTCAGTAAGCTGTTGGGTAGAATAGTACCTGAAGATGACATGAATTTTGATGAGGTGTAATTCGGCAAGAATTCATAAAAGTTCATGAGATAATTCAAAACTTACTCAGGATCAAGATAGCCTGCAGTGCCCTTTACAACTGTAGTTACATGACTTGCATCTGCCTGCATTACTTGCTTAGAAAGGCCAAAGTCACAAACCTTGGCGTTCATGTCCTTGTCCAATAAGATATTGCTGCACTTCACATCACGGTGTATGATTCGCGGTTCACTCCCATTATGCAAGTAGTCCAATCCTTCATTGAAAACAGAATGGAAACTAAGTCACACTTTTGATCTCTTAGTAATGAAGGCATGTATGCCAGGAAAATATGATGCCACAGGTTAAGACTTGAGGTATTCTGTTTACAAGCATGAACGGGAAAAATGCAGACACATCAATTCAATCTTTTGTGGTATACAAGACATCTTTAATTAAACATAAAAGTGATACAAGCTAGTTTTATTTTTCTGACACTAGAAATCAGAAATTAAATCTTTCAGAAAACCAATGATACTGGAACATCCAATTCTTTTTAGTACCAATGCACATCTTTTTCTCTTACCTTGATAGAAATACTATATCCACATACCTTTAGCAGCATCAACAGCAATTTTCAGTCTACGAACCCAACTTAAAGAAATTTTCAGACTATTCGGACCTTCAAGGAGACAAAATGGGAAAATAAATTTCAGGCTCAGACAACAAATGCTTCAAAATATTTAATTAGATGCAGAAAAATGCATTTCTATAGATAAATAACATACCATAAAGATGATCAGCCAATGATCCGCCAGGTAAATATTCATAGACTAGTATTTGTTGCTTTGATTCATAACAAAATCCTTCCAAACCTACAAGATTCTGGTGATGAATTTGTGACAACAGATACACCTAGCATTTCAAGGCAAGGAAAATCAGGCAACTATAGACCGCAATCTAGTCTAAATTTCACTTGTAACACATATGAAACACCTCTACAGATAAAAGAGTAACCAAAACATGCAAAAGAAGAGTTTAAATGATAAACCTCATTAATAAAAGAATCAGCCCCAAGTTGAGTCTTATCAAACCGGACTTTCACAGCTACCGGTTTGCCATCAGAAAGCTTTCCAAGATAAACAGATCCAAAACTACCCCGGCCAATAACCTCTTTAAAGTTGTTTGTAGCTGCTTTGATTTCTTTGTAGGGAAAAATTCTTGCTGCGTTCCAGTTTCGCATATCAGATACAGTCCCTGGGCATAACATGCATATGCAGATAAGTAAGTATGATAAAGAATTTTGATGGGTTAATGATGCAATTTTCACTTACCGTCTGAGAGTGTGACTTCAGCATTTTGTTTCTTTGTGTATAGGAATACTGAAAGTGAAAAAACAAGAACAGCAAGTATGGTGCCTGCAGCTGCACCAAGTATAATTGCCACATGATTGGGTTTGTTACGCTTTTTCCTGGTAAAGATTGTAACTTGTGGAGTCTCAATCGAAGGATTTGATGAAACATCATTGCACAACAATGTGGAGAAGGAAAGGCATGGATTCCCTGATGTCCTGTCATAAATTTGATGCATCAATCAGGATTCCATAATACAGAGGACAAACAAAGAAAGCATGATTTTCATACATACCTGACTTCTAAACTTTCTCTATTCAAAGACTGTGGCAGGGTGCCTTGAAGTTTATTGTTTTCCAGGTTCCTGCAGAATGAAAAGGAAATATTCCCATCCAATTAAACACTTATTGTGAGACAATTAAAGCAGAATGTTTGTTTAATTGCTGTAAATTTGATATTTAAAGCCTACAAGATAACTTACAGTAGATGAAGTCCCTCCAACTCTCCTAATTCATCAGGAACTGTTCCTTGTAAGCTATTATTTTGCAGGTCCCTTTATGTTGAGAAATTAATATGAAACATTTAGGCACAAAATTGAAGAGAAAAGTAGTAAAAGCCGTATGGAATGCAATAGATATGACAACTTACAATGTCTGCAGGCTAACTAAGTTGTCCAATTCAGTTCCAAAAGACGTTAGCTGATTGAAACTCAGGTTCCTGAAAAAGTCAGATTCCTAAAATATGACTTGCTATTTTCAAGAAACAGAAACTTTGGATTCTTTTTAACACTGTAATAATGCATTACAGCTTCTCAAGATGTTGGAGGCTTCCCAAGTTCTGTATCTTTCCAGCCAGCGATGTGTTATGCAAATCCCTGAATCACACATATGCCGTGGGATGAGAAATGGAGTGTAAAAGAAAAAAGAAAGAGTAAAATACACTTCAAAACAGCACTGCAGATCAGAATTTACAGTGTTTTGAGGTCCAACAAATCACCAAACGTAGGACTGATTGACCTCAAATTGACATCTGAAAGCTCCCTAATGAAAAAAAATTAAGGCATAAGAACTTAATAATATATATGAAGAGGCAAAGAATAGAACAAGAAAGTCATTAACATGAACATACAATGATGTGACTAGGCTTCCTTCACATTTAATATGGTCCCAAGAAATTGGAGAACACGGGTCATCTTCCCATTCCAGATCTAACCCAGTAGACTGTTGAATAACCTGAAGTGCTGATACTGCAGGAAAATTCAACAACCATTATCAGCAATTTGAAGCCAATTCTAGCAAAGGAAAAATGAACGTATCAAACAAAAGGAACTGTCACCTGTAGTTGATGAAGCTTCTAATGGAATTTCAACACTCTGATACACTTCAATAGCATTGATTTGTGGATTGAAATTTATGCTTTTCAGAGTAATATTCAAGCTTTTGATTTCTTTCCGAGTCAAGTACAGAACACTAGCTTCTGACATTTTCACAGTATAGTTAGATTGAACAATATCTCCATTAACTAAAATATCAAAAGAAGGAGAGACAGGAAGAATCCCAGCAAAGTAAAGAACAACGTAGTATTCTCCTGGTTTATCAAGAGCAAGATTGTAAGTTAAGGCATCCCTTCGCGCTAAAACTCTTGCGCTCTGAAGAACCTCAATGGGAGGATCCTCACTAAGACTAGATAAATTGAAGTTAAGAAGCTTATTGAATCCACTTGACACATGAAATGGTGTATAATTTTGATCAGCGTCCCATATTCGATCAAATGGATCCAAAGGGTACCTGTTTTTCATCCAATCCAATCAAAAAGTGTTTACACAAAATCAAAGCGTTAAAAATTTCATTCATACCTCAATGAACCATTAGTATAACCACTATTGATACGATAAGACTTTCTTAATGATTTAATAGGAAAATCTCCCATGCCATCCTGATAAGCTCTAGGAGGAAGTGGGCGAACTTCAAGAGATGAAATAACAGGAGATCCACCATCAGGAATGGCATGTAAGCAGAAAGAAAGTGTTTCTTTAGTAACAGGCCATACATATTCTTCTGTCCACGGATCATTAGCAGTGAGATTCACGGTAGTAACAATGGCTGTGCCAAGAGAAACAGAGAAAGCAGGGGGTTTTCCAAGACTGTCATAGTTCTTGTACACAAATTGAGCTCTAACTAGAACCACAGAGGACGCATTATTCAGCGGCAGCTTATAACACTTGCGACTTTGTCTTTCTGGGAAAAACCTGACAGGAACAGTAGCTGAGGAGGCACCCTCTATGTATTCAATTGTGGTTGTGTTACCTGTGCTGATATATGCGTTATCAGAAACCCATGAAATGTTGGCTGAATCAATATAATCTGTAGTTCCACCGCAGGATAAGCTCAAAAAACCTGTGATTTTGGAGACAGACACATTAAAGCAACAAGTAAATGCAAAATTTGCATATAAAATAAAACAAGCAGGGATATAAAGGCATACTCCCATCTTGGCGGTCACAGAAGCCATGTATCCACAGGGCAGAGAAGAAGATGGAGGCAACCCAAAAGCAGTCGAGGGCCATGGAACAAAACCCAACAAGAGTAATGTCTCTTCAAAGGCCAAAGGAAGTACTTTTATTGTTGGAAATAAAAAAAGAGTACGATCTTATCAACAAGGTTAGCTTTAGCACAGTAAGTAATTAGTGGGGAAGGAAACGAAGAGTGATGATGAAGAGCATGATTATGATTTGTTTGCTGAAAAAAGGCAGCTGAATGAATCTTGTCTCTATGTGATGACTTGGTCGTTTTCAAGTTCACTATCTCTGACCAAGTTGTTAACTTTTAAAGAAAGCAAATGCTTGAAAAATTGCTACCGATTGAAAACATGACCAGTGGAAACTAGGCCTAACTTTGAGATTTTGCATATTTCTCGCCCTTGAAATGACGTCGTTATGTGGTTTTATTTCTTGCAATTTGGCTTCTGATGTCAGTTTTTCTAAGAAAAGATTTCTTTTAGAATCAGTACTGGAATTTTGTTAATTTTAGAGTATGCATAAGGTCAAAAGTTGCGTATAGTATCTATGATATCTACCTAAAATCAAAGACTAGGAAAAATAAAGGTTTGGTTGGTTAAGAAAACAGCTTTCTGATGACCTGATTAATGTTTAAGGATAATATATAAATTACAAATAGATGTTTTGTGTTTCATCTTTTTTCATTTTTCATGATTATTTATGAACATTATAAAGCACATAATTAGTTTAAGCATAAAATGATTAATTAAATGGGTGCATGATGATGCAGATATGGGATGCTTAAAGCAGCCGCATGCTCTATGCAATTATATTCTCCCCATTAGTTACTTTGCTTTCAAATTCATACTTATATCACATCATGTGTCTTTCTCCTCAAGGAAAGCTAACTTTTCAAAATTTTCAATCCTTCAATATCATGAACATATTTATTTCCCTTAGCAATTTCTCATGCATGAATTATGAAATTTTCCTTTACCCTTTTTCTTTTGGGTGTGAAAAGGAGGGGTTAAGAGTAGCCTATTGTTGCAAAGGATGATGAGTTTGATCTGATTAACCTTAACACTAACCAAATTAAGTTGGGTGATTTTTGGGTCCGACATGCCAACCTGCCCATAGTTTCAGACTTCAGAGAGAATTTGTTGTACTGGTATACTGTAGAAGCAATTACATTTACTTCCGCTGCAATAGGTTGTTGTAATAGTTTAAGTAACTTGTTGCAATCACTAAAATTTTAAATTGTCATTAATATGTCAATAATTTTGCATTTGTTAGCAGTGTAATGGAAATAATCTCAGATATATACCTTAATTTTTTTCGTAACCAACACTGATAAATTGGCTGCTTGGGTCATGGCACTCCTCCATTTCTGAATCTGGTCCATGCTTTCCTTGAATGCTTCTTCATGTTCAGCAAATGCCTTTTCGCTAATTCCAGTTTGGTTTTCTACGTCGGATGGATATATTTGATAGAAAACAGGCAACTCCTTCTGTTTGTGTGTTTCCTTCCACTCTATGATTTTCACCAGCTCATCCAAGCAACATTTAGATAATGCTTTATATATATATATATATATATATATATATATAACTGACACACTAGAGTCTCAATGGCAGTTGGGATCGCTGATTTGATTTCTCCTGTGTCAAGATTGTCATCTGTAAAGGTTATAATTCCATGGCTGCATAAAGCAGCATGGAGATGGCTAACAAAATAGTCACGGGTGTCAGGGCATCTAAAGCTGAGGAATACATCATATTTTCCTGAGGGGACACTGGAGGAAGAAGAAGAAGAAGAAGACGAAGCCATAGTGAGAAATCTAGCTTTGGGGTTGAGGAAGTAGCTTGACGAAATTGTTTTCATTAGACCTGCTTATTTAACGGGCTCAATCTAACAGTCTGACTTGCATCTTTTTCTGATGCCTGAGTCCATTAATTCAAGTCCTTGTCAGAATTCCAATCGATTCAAGCCCAGTGCACATTAGGAATCCACAAATGGTTGTACATCAAATACAAATAACCCTGTTCTTGATCAGACAAATTAAAATCCAAACATGATTATGTATCAACGGAGGTAAACTGCGATTATAAGCGCTCATTGTCTGAAACCACAAAAGCATGTGACGCCACCAAGATTGAGCATTGAATATAAGACATTCAAAATCCCAACAACAACACACTGAGTAACAATAGGAGTCCAAAAATTGGTTTCAAGTCACAGTTTTTTCAATAAAAGGAAGCCCTTGAAAAAGATCCATTGAAGAACAAAATTTTCAACAAAATTGTGAACAACTAGCTTGTTAATAGAATTTCAATACTTAACAGGTGCCAGTATATCTAGCTGGGAACCAAGCTTCTCCTCTGCAGCCTTCTCAGCCTTCAACTTGAGTTTGTTCAATTGCTTCTTCCTCTCATATGCAACCTCAGACCTTTCCTTTCTCTTCTTCTCCAGCTCCTGTGGAAGACAGGATATTTGATTACAGGTAACAAATAGTTGCATTAACAAGGAGAAGTCAAAAAAGGATTAATGTTACATTTATCAATACGCTAACAGATAGTGATTGTTCAATCTTCACAAACATACACTAATTTTTTTCCCTAAATTAATATCAAAGTCAACCTAAACACTCAGGTATTTCTCCAAGGTGATCAAGAAACAATGTAATTCTTGTTTGTGCAACAACAGGTAATAAAATTCACCAAACCAACAATATAAACTTAAAAAAGGAAACTTGCTGCCCATTGAATAATATTATAACAATGGAAGGAGCAAGAGCAACAGAGTCAACAATTTGAAAAAGGAAAATTATAAGTCCAGAGTCCAAGCATTCAGTTGGATTGATCAACCCTCACTTAACAACAAAGACGGAGAAGAGCATACAATGAGTGATAAGGAAAAAAAATAGTGAACTTCAGTCTATGTGTGAAAACAAAATAGAGTAGCAGAGCAATAATGTAGACTCTTTACAAAAGCTAACCATTAATGAGAAGTTGAACTAGCTAAATTAGAGATGATTATGAAATTTTACAGTCAATATAATTCAAATTATGCTTGACATGCATACCAAGCCATTAGCAGAAATAGACATAGTATTGCAACACTGACATGAACAAAGAGAAGAACATAATCTCAGATTTAATTCAATAACCAATATACTGACAGTTTCACCATAAAGATGAAAGCAATGTCATTTAGGAAACAGAAGTTCATCTTAACCATGCAAAATAAGTAGCAGCAATATGATAGAATCCTTAGAATCCTAGATACAGCAAATGCTCAAGAGGCAGGCATCATCACCTAAATTGAGATACCAACAATAAAAATATATGAATAAATAGTTTATAGACAGCTTGTACCATCTAACAAGAAAAAGAGTCGCAGTACATCTCACAAGAAAAATTATAAGCAATCTTAGATGTTAATACCCACCCTAATGGTGTCGTAGTGGTTCCATCCAACCTCAGATGATAGTCGACCTAATAGGCAGTACTTATGTCCCTTTTGAAGTCTCAACACCCTATTTCATAATCAAATATAGGAACGATCAAAATTAAATATAACAGAAAAAACACTAACTAAAATTAGTAAAATAAATAAATCCCAAAACAATTAAAGGGCCAAGAAACTCACTTAAGAGCGTCAGGTATAACCATCCTCTTCACCTTGTCATATGGTGGTGGGACACCCTCATATACCTTCAATCGCGCAAGTGCAGCTTCTCCACGCTTTGTCTTGTGTGGAATCATTCTGCCATAGTAGCAAATCAAACATGAGCACAAGATTCTTCAACGCCCCCATGAGCAAGACGGAAACCATATTTATCAAATCCGAAAATAGAAAGCAAGATCGATGATAAAACATAAAATGCAAAAAAAAAAAATCCCCAATCAAAATTTTCACTAATACACTCTAATTCTCGGTTTATTATTATAAAAGCAAGTTAATCTAATTCTCTTGCAGCTAGTGAACGAATTTCAGTCAAAAATTACTGTTCGTTTTCCAGAAACTGGCGATTAGCGGATCTAAAATCAATCATACGTTGCTCAAGTTTCTAACAAATTTTCCCTAAAACAAAACAGACCATCATAAATACGAAGATGCAGAAACTCATTACAACTAAGCAAATCAAGCGACAGACAAACAGGAACGTACCCACGCACAGTGCGCCAAAAGATCTTAGAAGGAGCGCGGAAATGGATGGGACCATGAGAGGGTTTAGTGTTCATGCGCTTACGAAGAAACCTCATATATTTCATCTTCTGCCTCACAAGTCCTCCTGACAAGCATATCTCATCGCACCTTACCACCACCACTTTCTGCCCGTTGAGCAGCTCCTTCGCCACGATCGACGCCAGCCGCCCCAACATATGGTGCCGCGCGTCCACCACCACCTTTTTCGCGCAAATCCCCGATCCGGACACCATTTTTACGCTCTTTCGCTCTCCCCCTCCGTATCCTGATTCGAATAGATGGGGTACAGGGTATACAAGAGGAAGGTTGCTAGGGTTATAAAAATGATTTAGTGCAGTTTCGCGTCCAGCGGCGTTGGGTACAAGTGAGGAAAATTGACCATTGAAAAAATGCCACGTTAGAAGCCAATGCCATGCCTACGGCAAATTATGTAGAGGTTGTGAATTCGGTCCGTTCAGTTGAAAACCAAATCAAGCCAACAAAAATTAAACCGATTTATTAAAATTTTATTAACCACATCGAATCGAATTAATATTAAAGTATAATCTAATTGAACTGAAAAAAGTGGCTTGATTCGGTTCGGTTTTATATATAATATATTAAAATAAAATATAATATATTGAAATATAAATATATTAAATAATATATAATATATTAAAATATATATATATATTATATTTTTAATATATAGTAAATTATATATATATAATTATATATTTATATGTATAAAAATATATTTTTTTTAATTTTAATCAGTTGGTTCGATTATTTCGGTTTTGTAACTTTATAAACTGAACCAATTAAATCAATTGATATCTTAAAAACCAAACTGAAATAATTAAAAACCGAAATAATCAAATCAATTAGACTGAATTGAGATTGGTTTGTTTCAGTTTTTGGTTTCAGTTTGGTTTTACTCACCCTTAAATTGAGTGTAGAGTACTATGTGTTCCATATGAGCTCACACGTACTAGATTTTTTGATACATTATTTAATAATTATATATGTGTTATTTTAATAACATTAGTTTTTTTGAATTTAACAATTGTTTTTTCAAACTTTTTGTTTTAGCATTTTTTCTGTTGGTTTTTTTTTTTTTACTTATTTTCTTTGTTACTTTTGACTAGTTCATCTTTCCATTTTTTGTTAAGATTTTCTTACTTACTATGTTTCTATTGTTCAATTTGTTTTTCTGTATTTCTTTTGTTTGATTACAAATGAATGAACATATTTCACTTCATATTGCGATTTGTGATAGTCTAATTTGTGATAATTCAGGTAATAATTAAATATAGATGAAAAGATGAAAGAAATTCATGAAAACATATACAGTTATAAAATAATGTATATACAGTTATAATATAATATATCTACAATTATAAAATAATATTTTTACAGTTATTAAATAATGAATCTAAATTTTTTAAGCAAATAATCAAAAATATATGAAAGAAATTCATGAAAATAAATAATGAATTTTGTAAACAAATTTACATTTATAAAATAATGTATTTACAATTATTAAATAATGATTATAAATATAGTAAGTAAATAATCAAATACACAATAAAATATAAAAGAAATTTATGAAATAAATAATGAATATAATATTATAAAATGATGTATCCACAATATAAAATAAACAAATAATCAAATATACAAGAAAAGATAAAATTGATTTATAAAAATAGATAATGAATATAAAGTTATAAAATAATATATTTATAATTATTAAATAATGAATTTACAGTTATTAAATAGTAAATTTTTAAATAAACGATTTTTAACTTTCACACATAAATTGACATTTGGAGCAAATGCGTAATATAACAACTTCTGACCACCATAGCATAGTTCTAAATGGATTGGGCTGTCCCATAAGGAAGGTTGCTGAATCCCTTTGAGTAAAGCCCTAGACCTCTCATTGGGCCTTGGCTACCTCCCCGTTCTTTTAACATATGGGCTTTGAGCCCATTTGACTTAAGTCAACTAAAAATCCCAATAGTCCAATTGTTATATACTGAATTTCGGTCATATAGGATTAAAGATTGAGACACATACACGATTATTGAAAAGTTATAATTAAACGGTAGTATTTTTGTAAATATTCATCATCTATTGTTAAATAAGGGTTCATTAGTTTATTGAAAAGTATTCATTAGTTTATTAATAAATATTTATTTCTTATATTAATACAAGTTCATTTTATTTTTTTGTGCACTTAATTTAATGGATATTTTTTGTGTGTTTTTATTTGTTGGTATGAGTTAATTGAATCATATTCAAAGAAACTCAAAACGTAATAAAATAGAGACAAAATGTACTGAAAAAATAACAAATTGAGACAAATAGCATCTAAAAACAAAAAAAATACAAAATAATTGTTGATTTTATTTTAAAATAAAATAAATATTTATCAATAAACTAATAAATTAATGAATATATATCAATAAATAAATTTGTGTAAATTTGTTTTATTTATGAAATTATCATCATACCTCTCATATATATTTGATCCGTGTTACAATGTGAACCGCGGTCCACACCATAATTTGCCCCAATAGTTAGGCAATTATTTTCTAATTAAAATTTAATTTGACAATAAATGGGATGTATTAGTGTCTTCAAATTATCAATACGTTTCAACTAACT
The DNA here is from genome assembly GCA_949630135.1 of Balakata baccata. Lineage (NCBI taxonomy): Eukaryota > Viridiplantae > Streptophyta > Magnoliopsida > Malpighiales > Euphorbiaceae > Balakata > Balakata baccata. Next base: position 17,989 of record CATIWF010071834.1, read on the forward strand.
TTAGGCACAATTTGGATTAACAAATTTTAAAATTAATGTAATTTCATAAAATTTATAAATTTTAAATATATGGATTGTGAAATTAATGGATTCTAAAAATTTTATCGTTTTGTCTGATTATAAAATGAATTAATTGATGATATAATTACCTTCATACTTATATTTAGTTAAATGACCACAATCCATAAATTTAACAATTAATTTCCAATTTATTTTTTATTAAATATTTATATTTTATTATTAATTAAGTATATATAATCATTTCCACTATATATTTAAAATATTTAAAAATGAAAGTAGTTATTTTAAGAGCTGAAAAATAAAAAATAAATAAATGATAAAGTTATTATATGCTATAATGTTTAATTACATTGCTAAAAATATTTTTTATTAATAATTTAATGCATATTAACACTATATTATACAAAATAATAATAATAAAGTAATTAGTTGGAATTAAAAGAAAAATAGTTTTTACTTTTCTAGGATTAAAAATGATTTTAGAATATTATTAATTTATTAGGAGAATCTTAGGATAAATAAATTTAGCAACAAATTCATCATTGATCAAAATGCACAAATTTTGAACTTCCTAACTAGAAGGTGGAAAATCAAATTTTTCAAAAATAAAAAATTTTAGTGGATGATAAGTTTTCCAAAATCCATAGATTTTGGTATTTTTAAAGTAGTCAAACGATAAATTTAATAAAAATTAATAAATTATTCAAAATATCTCGTTTGAAATCCTTTAATCCAAGCATAATCTTAAAAATATTGAAAATAATAACTAAAAAAAAAAAGACATATAAATAGTATTTTGTTTGGGGGTGTGGCAAGTGAATTTGATGGCCCAACTAGCTAATACCATTTCTTCATTATCATTATATATAATTACCTGAAATTAAAAAACAAATTGCTTGGTGATAAATAATCATTTATTTTAAGTATAGTAGTAAATCACTAAAACATTTTTTAGACTTCATTGAGCACTATTAGAGTAGTTATAACAGAACATAATAAAATTGTGATGTAATTATAAAGGTTATTATATTATGTTTAAGCTTAAGGTGGTATATATGTTGAGATTTAAGATTTATTTTATTATGGTAGTTGCAATTAATGATTTTTAGTGGATTTTCAATTCAAAATACTAATTTTGTGTAACTTTTTATACTAAAATGGTGTAGCTACATAATATTCATTTTCAACTTATAAAATTATTTTTGACACTAAAAAAAGTTATATAATATTTATCTAAAAAAAGGAATAAAATAGTGAAATAAAAAAAATGGTGTGACTACAATAGATGATTCTGTTTTTTTGTGATATAAACATAAATTTATATAGAATAACCGCTTATTTTTTTAAAAATAAATAAAAAAATATAGATGTATGATTTCATACCAATAATTGTAAAAAATCAACTATCTTACTTAAGGAAGACAATAGCTAGAGAAAGACAGAAAATGAAGTTATAATTTATCTTTTTAATTAACTATTAAAATAAATAAATTTAAGAGTTTAATAATTTATTAAGTTAATAGAGAAAATTATTCAGTATATTTATATAATTAGAATAATATTGTTAATGATAATATGATAGTAGAGCCATTACATAACAAGAATTAATATTATTTGTCCTCAGTCGTTCATAAAATTGTTAATTGTCTATTTGTTCCTATGCTCTATTTGGAAGGAATTAATGTCTGTAAAATCCCAGCTTGGTTGGTGGCAGTGGCAGAGCCATTGCATCTCTCGCTCCTCACCATTCACCAACCCCCTCTTGCCCACCCAACGTAAAAGCTCCCCTTGACCACACTAACCCCCCACTCTCTGTCTTCTCTCTCTCGTGTGGTCAAATTTACTTCAGGGTTTGGTAAGCCGAGCCCACAGTTCCGTTCCATCTCCAAGAGCTAAAAAAGCTCCTCTTTCTGTAATTTCCTAAGCCAAACACTCGAAAGGGGAAAATAAGAAATGGGTGCCGATGGGAAGGTTTATACTTTGGCTGAGGTCTCTGAGCATAATAGCCCCAAAGACTGCTGGCTTATTATTGACGGAAAGGTATGAGGATACTAATACAGCTAATAATCATCCCCAAAGAATTGATTCTATTAGCTGGATCTGTGAAGTTTTGGTCTTTGGTTGCAGGATTTTAGCTTTATTATAGATAATTGATTGATACGTTATTTGATTTAATGCTATTTAGTTAACCATGTCTTGTTTTCCGGTTTGCTGGATCGGCGTTTCTCATTTGTTGGTTATATATTGGCTGTTAAGTTTAATCTTGAGATGTAAACAAGTTCCTTTTTGTGTATTAGCATATAGATCTCTGCAAAAGCCTGTTCATCTCCTTGCATGTGCAGATGAACAGGCTTTTGGGCCGATGATCAATACTAGGATCCTTGCACCTCTTCCTATTTGAAACAATCGGAATTATCAACACAATTGAGAATCTTACATGGGTTTGTACTTTAATTTTTGAGATTGCATGAGAAATGATATTTTGAATCATCTATTTGAGCGGACAGAACAATATCAGGCCTTTTTATATTCACTATAACATTTAGATGTTCTTACTGCTGCATCTTTTTCTCTGTGATAATTTGAGCTGCATGTACCGTGATTAATTGGTACAACCGAAGGATGAATGTGCTATATTGCAGATGGTTTTGAATTAGGAAAAGTTATGATCTTTATTTGTTGTTATTAAGTATTTTTTTACTTTCATTAATCAACAAGTTCAAAATGGGCATTACAGGAGATTTCATTTTATCATGGTCATATGCTGTATAGTTTATCAAAGCTAAATCACTATATTGGTGAATTTTCTCATATGATATTTCATCTATAATTCTAATGGTATCAAAAGATGTAAGCCTTTGACTTTCCAATAGCTGAGGTCTAAAATACTCAAATTATGGTTCCATGGTCATAATGGATAATATGGTCATCTGTGTTTGAATTGATTTTTACTTGGTTGGTGATTCTCTTTTGGTTGCTTATTTACGATGTAGAAATCACCTTTGTGGCTGTAATGTTGTATCAGGAGCTCAGTTTAATATCTAGATTTTTGAAGTTGGATTTTGTGCTCTTTTTAGCTAAATATAATTCTCAAGAACTCAACTTTTCATACTGGATATTTTGTCATTTTTCAATTTGGGTTGTTGGAATACTTGAACTGCTGCCCTTTGATTGCCTAATGTGATTGTCAACTTTTTATATACTCTGATTATGTTGATTAAGTTTGGACCTTAAAATTTGAGGGATTTTAAGGTGATCTTAGGTTTATTCCCTTGGTTACATCCAAGCACTTGTTTGTGTCATGCTTGCTATTTTCTCAAATTTCATAGATTTTCCATCAGTTTGCAGTGCGATGATGTCAAATTCATGCCTAAGTTTCTTGCCAAGCACAGGCGCTTTAGAGTAAACATAACAGTTGAAAGTGATTATGGCTATTAAGTTGTATCCTGGATTGTTCATCTTCTTAGGATTTTTCTATTTCCTTTTCCTTTTGTTGATAAGCGAAGGCAACAAAATCAAAAAAGAAAAGGCAAAAAGCTAGTAGAAGTACAAAAGCATGGTAGCCAGTAAACTATCCTCTACCAGCAGCTGTCCGGAGAGCTGAAACCTAACTAATTCTTAGCTTAGGCAGGTCCTAAGGAAATGCTTTTGAGTTGTTGCCTGCTGGCACATAAACTTGAAGTGTTGGGTTCTTCACTAATGCAAATTCATTGTGTATTCTGATGCTCTTGAATAAAAAATTATAATTTTTCGTATCAGGTATATGATGTGACAAAATTCTTGGAGGAGCATCCTGGGGGTGATGAGGTTTTGTTGTCAGCCACAGGTACTTACATACATACTAGTCATATGTGCCATTGATACTCAATAAGGATAAATGAGTGATCATTCATACTTATATGGTTGACAGGGAAGGACGCAACTGATGATTTTGAGGATGTCGGTCACAGTACCAGTGCGAAAGCAATGATGGATGAATTCTATGTTGGTGAGATTGATTCATCAACCATTCCTTCTAGGAAGGCATACACTCCTCCTAAGCAACCTCACTACAACCAAGACAAGACACCAGAATTCATCATCAAGCTCCTGCAGTTCCTAGTTCCCCTGCTAATCTTGGGTTTGGCTGTCAGTATTCGCTTCTATACCAAATCAGTCGACGCATAAGTGCTCAAGTAAGAACAATGAATTGAAACTATGATGAAGAATAAGTTTGAGTTAGTCATCCTTTTACTTTTGGAGATCTTAGGATGTGAGAGTTATGATGAATATGTGAATGTTCTCTCTTCTGTTGTCATTTCTTTGTTATGCTTCTTTTTCTTCATATTCCATTGATAAAAACTGCCTTGGATATCACATTACATCTTCGGTGAACAATCTGCCCATTTTTTAGAGTGCAATATCATCTCTTATCAAAAAGGGGAAAAAAATTCAAGTATTTTCTGTATTTGCAATCAAGAAAACAAGAAAATAAAACTCTTAAAAAAACAAAAAAGAACATTTTCCTCGTACAATATTTTGGAAAAATCAACAAATGGAAGATTAAAAAAAAAAAAAAAAACAGAAGAACCACTTTATTAATTAATAGAAAAGCTAATGCCAATTACAGCAGATTCAGAAACTGTAGAGATTGAACAAAATTGAACTATCCACAAACAAAAAAGTACCCATAATCCCATTAATTATGAATGATAAATGGTTTTTTTCTTCTCTGGACTTCGTTTAGCTTTGTAGTGGTTCTAATTGTCATTGTTTAATTCCGTGCTGTACAGCTCACTTGAGGCTGGTCTCAATTGAACACCATGTGATTAATTTGATACTTAAATAAAAAGTTGCAATTATCCAAAATCGGAATCATTTTGAAATCTATTAATTATCATGATCCTTTTGACTGTTGAGAAGAAAAAAAGGCAATAATTTAGTCTTTATATTTTTCTACAGTTGTGCAGTCGTCAAGTACTTTAATGTTAAATTTATAAAGTACGATCATTATTAAAATGTAAATCAAATAGCATTCTAGTCAAAGAAGAAACAACACTTGAGGCCGTAAACCAGCATCTTAATAATAATAAAAAAACAAAAATTTGAAGCTAGTGATTATCGAAGCAGCTTATTCAAATGGAACAATGACACAGAAAATACTTATCTTTAATTCTGATAAGACTCTTTCATTGGAACTACCGTCTTGTTCTGTCAGCAAGCAAGAGAAGTCACAGTACAAGGGTGAAATTGGTGCTGAACTATATCCCCTCTTCCTCACTGATTTTTCACTATCTACATACTGAGAAAGAAGAGAAATGGGAAGTATAGCTAGGGACGATAGTGTGCTGAAACTGGTGTATCCAGGTAGGAGTGTGGAGATTTACAGAGAGCCTATAACTGCTGCTCAAGTGATGAACAAGTGTCCAAGGCATTCTGTCACCCGGCCTGATGTGTTTCAGTATCCATGGGTTGTGGTTAGACCTGAGTCTGTCTTGAGCTTGGGAAAAGTTTTCTTCGTTGTACCTAATCGGACCATCTATAAATTGCTGAAAGCTCACAAGCAGCAGCGTTCTTCGCTCGAAATTCTCTCTCCAAACAAGCATACATATCAACAACATCGACACCAAGACTCCCCTATAAAGATAAATGCTGGTTCAACACCAAAACATCTGAACCGTCAGCCAAGCCTTGACCGAACACCTCCTACCACATCCTGTATGTGGATATCTTCCCTTGATCAAGACCGTGATTTAAGATGTAGAAAACAGAACAAAGTAGGGTCCTGGCCTGAGGATATTATGCCCAAGAATAAAAACATCCACCTTGGACTTGAAGAGAAACCTGTGAAACTTTCAAGAATCAAGGTTAGATCTTTTGATCATGGTCTTGAGTCTGCAAACAGTAACATGGCTGCAGAATTTCACAAAAGTGAAGATGGTGAGTTATTAGAGTTCGAACACAGCAGAGAGATTACCAAGCTAAAATCCTGCTTAAGGAAACCAGACAGTGCTCGTAGATCACTTCGACTTCAGGTATCGTTTCTCTTGCCCGTCAAAGATGAGGAGCAGCAGAGAAAAATCAAAGTGTCCAGAGAAGAGTTACCAGGAAATTATTCCTACCGTTTTGCAGATTTTTTGGTTCAGTCTGCAAACCTTGGTCCAACATAGCATGAACTTTTCTGAATTTTCCACATTTGATAATGTGATGTTTTTTACTTGCACCTGCTGCTGCTACTTGTCCAGTGATTATGTAAATTAACATGGAGTCCTGCTAATGTTTAGCAAATATGTTCTCTAGACTTGAGTTTCATGATTTTACTTGAATTTAGTTCCATATGCTAATTATGGTCCTAAAGAGAAGAATAGAAATATAAAATCATTATAAGGCCATCATTATTATATGAATTTTGTAAAAATGTATGCTAAAGTTCTTTCATGTATATACAAGATTCAAAAGGAATTCTTACATATAACAACTCAAATTATATCTAAGTTATACTCTCCAGAAACCATGACTTGCAAACGAAAACCCGCCATCCATGCTAAACAAAGCATCATAAATCATATACAATGGGGCAAAAAGAAACATTTAAGAAGGCAAATAAAGGTGAACAAGAGCATGTCTACCTTTGCTACTCAACAAATGCAGAACAAAAAGAATCCAGGAACCTTGAATTACCTAGTCAGTGCTAGCACATGTTCTCTCTATCACTCTAGAATCTGTTCTATGGGAATTCCTTGAGGGGGAACTTGATCCCCTGGAAGAACTATGCCCAAAGAAGCTCAGCTTACCAATTTTCTTTGAGAAAGAACTCATGAATTTTCGAGAATGAGACTTTTGCATATCTCTCTTCATACAAACATGCTCTTTCTCTAGATCATTTAATCTCATCCTTAACCGAGCTAACTCAAGTTTCAACTCCCGATTTTCTCGCCTTAGTGATGCATAGTTATCTCGTGGAGACATTGCTGCACTGAGTGCACCACTGCTGATCCGCCATGACTGGTGCATTGGTTTGCGATCATCGTCACCATAAGAACAGCACAATGCATTTCTCAGCCTTATTTGTTCGAAATAGAGAACTTGAACAATTGCTTGGAGAGGGAGGCGTTCATTTTGTGCAGCATGGGCACCAGCTTCTTGTGAGAGTTTTTGGAAATCAATCAATTTGCAGAGCTTCTTTCGGTCAGAATCTGATAACCCCTGATGAGCCTGGATATAAGATTGAAAAAGAACCAGAAGAAGTTTACAAAACTAATAATTGGCATATGGATGAATCTTGTAAATATCACTCTTTCCTTCACTTTATTTTAACGCAAACTTAAAGAACTTTCTTTGCAGATATTGAAAATCCAAAGAAAAAGAACTCAGAGATGCATACCTTTAGGTAAATATCGATTGCTCGGTATAATCCATCATGTATAGTACGTGCATGTGATGGTAGAGTCTCTGCTATGACCATGAACTTGGAAAGTTTGAGGTTTGCATCAGGAGCAATTTCAGCAAGGTAATTATCCACTAATTTTGCCACCTTAAACAATGCACTTTGAGATGGTGAATGAGGACTTTCACATTCAAATACAGAAGCATCTTCCATATCATCTTCACTATCATCTTGCTGTGAGAAATTTACCAAAATTCTGTGGACTGTGTCAACATCAAATAAGGTATCACCTGCATGCCTGAAGGAAGGGATCAGAAGATCATCAAGAGTTGCAATATCCAACTGCGAACCAATTCGCCTTTCTAGATCAAGTCTACAAGCAATTGTGCAATCAAGCATGACTGCACTTCGTAAAAGACCGAACAGGAAAGTGATTGGAACAGCAAGTTTCTCAATTGGCAGAAGGTTAACAATTGTCTCAACCACAAGTCTTTCATGCCCTGTTGAAATCAGATCAACTTTTGTCTGGCTAGATGGATTCCATAGGCTTGATTTCTTTGTCAGTTCCTTCTGAGCATAGTTCACAAGTGATGCTCCAATACTCTCAGGACGTACCCCGCGACACTTCATGGCTGTCATGACTCTTTGGTAGAGGTCTATCCGGAGAATAGAGAGATCTTCTATCCACCAATCACCCTCACATTTGGCTTGCTTGTTCATGTGAAGCCTGCCTGAACTGCTGTACTCCAACCGCGAAAAGCTTGACGCAATTTGCTCTGCGCAAGCCTTCGAAGCTATTGCATCTATGCAACGGCTAACTATTGTCAGCTCATCAGCAAGAGGAAGTAGGTTCTCACATTGTTGCAGAACTTCGACGCACATTTCTAGGTTCTTGCAAACAATACTCTCGAGATATTCTTCTGCACGAGAACCAAGATTATCTTTGGAAAACTCTTCAGTCATTTCAAGATAATCAGAAACACAGCATAGCTGAGCAACGTTTGCTGAGGTAATTTCGAAGTTAGTGCCATAACAGAACTTTGCAGCCAACTCAAACGATTCTGCTCCTCCTGGTAGATTAAGAAGCTCCACCCTCGAGATATCAGCATCTCTATGTTCTGCAACCAGCTTTCGGATTCGCCCACTGCGAGAGACAAGAGGGAACTGCATTTTGAAATACAAGTCCGTCAAAACCATGTTAATGAGCATCCCATTAGTATGATCAAAGGAAAAAGAAAAGATTCATAAAAATTTATACAGTAAAGTTCCTTTATTTTGTTTTTGGGTTATAAGAAAGATAGAATAGCTGCCATCTCCCCGGACAGGAACCGGAAAATCCTTCGCAGTTGATCTTATAGAACGGAAGCATCAAAGGAAAATTCTTTATTTAAGGATCTTGACCTCAATATGAAGAATTTTACACCTTTAACAAATAACAAAAGGGGGCATTCAAACATAAAACTGCAGAAGGTTGGTTACCTTATGCAATGCAAATGTCCCTCCACTCACTTCTATTGTGATATCACTAGGAACATCCCGAAAAATCCTACAAACATAGAAAATAATTATAATTATAATCATACAGCAAGCATTATACCATTCAACTAAACGAACATATTTTTGAAATAAGCTGGAACTGAATAAAATTCCATGAAGTTAAAATTCATAGGCATTTAGGAAAGACAACACCACACATCTAGAAAATGATAAAACATGCTGCTGAATATCAAGCGGATCGAAATATAAAGAGAATCAGGAGTCTTGCTACAGAAAATGCATTTTGGAAAGAAATAACTATAATTTAAGTAATTATTTTGAAGAAACAATATAAAGTAACATAACAAAGAACATAGAAAAAGTAATATGCAATACAAGTGACAGCATGCTACCACCGGTAAATATGTCAGAAAGAAAAGAATCAGAATTGGAGATCCAATGACAGAACCAACTGAAGAATTAAACTCAAGCACTGCTAAAGCAACAACCATAAAAATAGAGGAAGAAAAATGAAAACCCAGGAACAAAAGCAAACAACTTGGATAAAAGAAAAACAAACAAACCATTCATTGCATCTCTGCCTGGAACACTTGGCTAAAGAAAGCTGTTGCTGCTTGTCCATGGGGGGAAAAGATAGAGAAGAAAGAAAGAACAGAATTGTGAAAATAGAAAGAACGAATATAGGAGAAAGAAAGGTGGGGTTAAGGGAGAGAGATGAAGAGAGAGAATGAGACAGAGACAGAGACCCAGTTGGAGATGTTGCTGTTGGTGAAGGTGAACTTCTTCTTTGGCCATTTTTGTCAAACAAGTGATGTTTAAAATCATAGATTGCAACTGTCCAAAGCAATGGGCCTCCCTTTCTCACTGGTGGGTCATACTATGAATATATATAACTTTCTCAATCCTTTTCCTTTTTGCTGCGATTAAATCTTGCTAACAAAGTTATATTATATGCCGAAATCAAATCTGAAATCTTGGTTCGTATTAACACTAGCAGAAAGTGAAGGAAAGTGCCTTTGTTGTTGCTATTACTTATTGCTGGTTTTGCCATGGCTAAAGCTCAACAGGTAAAAACTAGAAAAGTGATGCTCCATAAAGCAGAGCTCTGTTTAACTTTTGCTTTTGCCCACTCAGTTAATTAAGGGATAAAAAGGAAAAGCGGGAAGAAAATTCAGTTTTATATATGAGTAAATTACTAGAATAGCCCTCATAGTTGTTCTTTTTATTTTTAGAAATATATTTTAATAAAAATATATTTTAAAATCCTTTCCGTTACTTAATATTCTGTTAGTTAATTAAAAAATATTTTTATTTATATTTTAACAAATTTAATATTTTGGAATTAAGTTTATGATATTAAATTTTTTTTAATATATTTTTTAAGACAATAAAAGAATGGTAAATTTGACATTTTATTTATTTCTAATATGAAAAATAATCGAAAAGATTAGATAGTATATTAAATAAAATTTGAAAGATTTTATAATATATTTTTAAAAATAAATAAACTAAGTAGTATATTCAACCAAACTTGATGAGTGTTTTAAAAATTTTTAATTGAATATCGAAATTAGTCTGACTAATCCATAATACTTCATATTCTCCCCTTCTTATAGATATGCGGATAAAATTTTGAATTCTTATTATTTTATCTCCCTCTTGCTTAATACTAAGTTTTTTTTAGGTGCAAAGGATACCCTGAACTGCATGCTTGTAATACTGAGTTTAAGTTCAAATTATCATTTGTTATGGTTATGCCGACTGATTTATTGACAATGACTAAAACATAGAAAAACAGTATTAGTCATCAGTAAAGTTTATCAATTTTATCTTTTCAAAATTACTGGAAAATTACCTGCGAATTGCCCACGGAGTCCTGTTTTTTCAGGGATAGAAATATCAAAACGGAAAACCATTTTTTCCGTCGGCAATCGTCATAGCTTTAACCTGCAGAATTCTTACAACGCATGAGAGTTAAAAGGCAAGGAAATTTTTGTTTTTCCTGATTTTCGGTACTGACAAGCGAGAAATCTGTAAAAGTAGGGGTGGGGCATGCAAGTCATAATAGAATTTTTAGATTCCAACAGCAGTTAGGATATCCGCAAAAAATAAACTATCTAAACCTAATTATATATATATATATATATTCCAAAGCCGATTAGTACTGTCCGAAATTCATTTAATTATCCGTTTATCATTTAAAAATTTAAAATAAAATACAATTCAAATAAAATAAATAATTAAAAAATATATAAACAATTTATCATAAATTATTACAAAATCAAATAAATAAAATAAAAAAATTAATTCAACTTATTCAAATTAAAATAATTCATTAAATTGTAAAAAAATAACATTAAAACAATAAAATTAAAAATTGTTCATTATAATAGAAAAGTTTTATTTCAAATTTCCCAATTTCCAATTACATTTGTAATTCAACAACTTATAAAAACACATAAAAAATAATTCATTATATCATTATATTCAGTTAATTACAATAAAATAAATCTTATAATATATATATTCAGATTTATCAGGTAGCGGGTACCTGAAAGTCTCTACATGTATCTGTCTCAAAATCCTAATAGGTTACCTATTAAGATTTAAACGAGTATTATCATCCCTAATTCCAATGCAGGAGGAGAAATTATTAGGTAAATTTAGTCTATCATATTATTCACAGGCTAATTCAACCATATAGCAAGGTGTATTTAATTATTTATTCATATTAGTTGATATGAATAAATCTATATACATGATTAAATTTGATAGCATAATACACCTATCTATATAAGAATTTCTCGGATGAACAAAACATCCCGAAATAGAATTAGTCATAATTCTTCTTAATTGCAAATTAAATTTGAATATAAATAATATACCTAAGTGGTAGTAATTAATTAAGAAGTTGGTCAAGTGTTAATATCAATTTGTCACCCCGTGATTATATCACATTTTGACTGAATTTCAATTAGGTCATATTTTTCCAATATTCCTGCCCATTAGGAATATAGGATTATTTTTTTACAAAAAAAAATTTTATTTAGTATTTAATAGGCTGTATGGTATCACATGCAGGTACCGATTAATTTTATAAATGAATTTATTAAATTAAATCTGATATTTATTCTATTATATTCTGAAATTATATATCGAGTTGGAAGGGATTGGAATTTGAAATTTTATAATTCTGTGAATAAATTAATTTTAATTATTATTCTAAAAAAAACAAAAAGGTGAGATGGTGATGTTGAGTAGCGACTGGGATAGGAGACGATTACATGTTAACAACCGAGATTGAATTATTTAATGGAAAATATTTGTAACGGTTGAAGATGTAACCCAATAGGCCAATATAAGATCCGTACATATGGTTGGTGATAAATCTTCTTCTTCGTGTGTGGCCACCGATGTAGCATGTTGAAAAATGATATTTATAAAAATATTAGAATACGAATATATAGAAAAAATATGTAAATATTAAAAATATAAAAATAAATTTATAAATAATTAAATATAAAAATATTATTTTTAATTTAATATTTTTATATAAAATTTAATAAAAATTATATATAATTAAATTTATTAAATGATAATTGAAATTAAAAAATATTTTATATTTTTAATTTAAAAAATATATTTTTAATTTTTTTAAAATTATAAAATGTATCTAAAATATTTTATATTGGTGTCGAAAATATATAAATATTAGTGGCCGTTCGTACTGCTCGGTAAGTTTCGATTCAGAAAAGTAAAAAAGCAAGGCAACTGTTGAAGATTTTTTGCACTGTTCTTATAACTAACACCTACAGGAATGTCTTTTCGGCATATTAAGGCTATGCTGTGCATTGTCTGTCTTGTCGATTTAGTGAAATAGTAGTGCTTTTTTTTTTGCGAAGTATACGTGTTTTTGGAAACCAATTATGATCATATTGATAAAATTCTCAGTTGGTAAAATATTATTACCAAGAGTTTTAAGGAAGTACTAGTACCCTTTAAACTTATGTGTATTAAATTGTTTTTAAACCCATCTAACTTATTTAAAAAGTCAAATAAGAAATAGTTTAATGTCAGCGGCAGAACTACATTTATTTTAAAAAAGTTATTATTTTTTATTAATTTTTTAAAATATATATAATAATATATCAATTTATTACTTTTTAAATTTTATTTTTCGATGAAAAATGTTAAAAATTTATTTTTACACTATGAATTTCCGGCTCTTTGCCTTCTTTTAATTAAACTTTTAGCTCTTTATTCATTTTTACTTAGATTTTTAACTTTTTGTCCTTATAACTTAATGAGTTTGATTCTGTTACTGCTGATGGATATCAGAAGTTTTAAATTCGAATCTTTCTATCATTATCCATTAATATTGATATAAATTTAATATTTTTATAGTAAATATAAGGAAAAAAATTATCTTTATTGTATAGTTTATAGCCTATTGAATTTTCTATATAAACAAAAAATGTAAGTTATTGAAAAAAAAATATATGACCCGTGAATTCGTTTAAAACTCAAAAAAATTTTTTACAAAAAGCCTATATATTATATATACCAAAAAAAAAAAACACAAGAGAAATGGATAGAAATTAACCAAACAATGATCACCAATTTGATGGACCATTATCTTAAACTGCAAATTCATTATTGAAATGAAATATTTACAAAGTAATTTGGGTCCCAAAGAGTGAAGACATGTGTCTACTGCTTCCATATCCTAATATATATGGTACCTAAAACATTAATGGTTGGGTGCTAATAAACCATTGTCCAATGCCACTCATGTATTATACATTATTGCTTATCCACTTCATCAAACAAATATATTTAGTAGCCTTTTTCACCAATTTTATATTCAACTATATATATATAAACATTTGTTAGTTGTAACTTTGTAATTTTATTTCTAAATTAGTATTAATTAGAAAAAAAAATTGTAAACTCTTTGCCTTAATCTTCATGTTTAACTTGCTGACAGAGTTTTTCTTAAAGAAAATTATAAACTTGCATAATTTAGCTAATATATATATATATATTATAAACTAAATAATTTTTGTATCAAACATACAAAATTGAGTTTTCACTTCCTTGGATGGAAAACAACCTTTAGTGAAGGAAGTTTTTGTCACCAAATGATAAAAATTAATCGCGAATTTGAACACACTGTAATATTTTAACGACGGAAATGTTCGTCACTAATGAAAATCCATCTCTTAAACATGAATTCGTCGTCCAATACTACACATGAAATGAACGCAAACTCATATATTTAAACAGAAAAATTTTAGTCCGAGATACATTAAAAATTAGGGAAAATTAGTATTTGCCCTTAATAGTTTGATATAATACACTAGTATTTTTTTCGTGATTTGAAAAATATACGATTTGTTTTATGTATTTTGACATAATATACTAATAACTTCATGAAATTTGAAAATTATATTATTTAGCTTATGAAGTTTTGCATATTGTACTAGTATCTCTCTGTAAAATTGATTATTGGACTAATACCCTCATAAACAAAAGAGAATATTCTCTTTTACTAGTGTATCATATTCCTTTTCAAAATTTAGGAGGTATTAGTATATTATGACAAAATATATGAACCAAATTATATATTTTTCAAATCTTATTGAGGTAGTAGTGTATTATGTCAAATTATATAGACTAAATAATAATTTTATCTAAAAATTATTCTTTATAATGTTTGCATGATTTCTTACTTGCACTTATATGTTCTTTGTATGAGTCTTGCATATATATATATATATATATATATATATATAACAATAAGAGTAAATGCCATATGTTCACCCACTTAATTGATAATTACTGAACAAAAATTAAATGCAATATTTAGTTTGATTAATATAAATTAACAAGTGTGGTAAATTATTAATTATTTAAGGAAAATAATAAATATAAATTGAGAGATAAGATGTGGATGCTATGATATAAAAAGGAGTAATTGGAATAGCATATGAGACAATAGAATGATAGTTTTGGGAGTGTTTAAGGAAGTGATGACTTGTGAGAAAAGTATTGCATTTGATTTGATTGTCAATTTTTATAGCTTTAATTATGCATTTTGAACGCTCACCCACTACCAAATTATTATTCTAATCCATAAAAAAGCCTGAAAATCAGGTTCTACACAAAACAAAACCCTCTTCACTCTATTTCTATAATGTGAGCTTCTTTTTTTCTTTAAAAAATTATTCTATATTGTGAAAAAAGAAATAATAAGGTTAAAATTGTCTTCTCAACTCTATCAGCTTAATCACAGATTCCAAATTCGAGTCTTGAAAATACAACTATCTTCAATTTTTGTGAAAGTACTTTGTCGCTCTTCGAAATTTTATCCTACACGAATAAAATTAATTTCAGTTCATTGACATATAAATTGATGATACATGTGGTTTGAAAAAAATAATGTCTTCTCAACTTTTTCATCACAATTAATTTGCTTGTAATTTTAATTTACAGCTAATTTATCCTCTTTCATTATCTGAACAATCATATTCATTTTTATCTTTATTTTTCTATTATTGTTTTAATTTTAAACATTCAACAATTTAGATTTATGCTGGATAGATTTATTAAGAATATATAAAGCGCTTCTTTTCAAATTTTAAAAGTGTTTCATATTTAGAATTTAAATTTAAAATTTCTAATTGAAAAAAAGAGACATCTATCGTTATATTTCACGATTTTGTGATAATTTTTAATAGTGGATTTGAATTCTCAATTCAATGTAAGATTGTATATTTGTAACTTTAGGCTTTGTTCGACAGCATTGTCAAATATAAGCAATTAATTATTATACAAAAAATTCCTTTTGCTTTCACATAGTGAAATTATCATTCACTTTCCCCTTTGAAATAAAGCAAAGCAAAAATCAAAACAGGCATTTTAAAGCACTCAAAAACTCTACAGAAGGGAAGGCCAAGGCAGTGGAGGAGTGGCTACTTGATAATAATTTTATATGATTGCCCACCACCCCTAGTGGGGTCCATATAGGGGCATTGCAAGTAGGACCCACAATGGGTCCCACCCTCTCATAATTGATAGAATTATTATATGATATGATATTTGTCACCACTGCCCAATATTCCTTTGATGAGCATAGGAAAAAAAATGTTTTTTTTTTTGGGTTACAAGTCAAAGTCATTGAGGCATGTCTGGCATGCATGGTCAATTACTTTTACAATTACCCACATTAGAGTTTAGACATAGGCATGCATGTAAGGGGCCAAGTCCAACATATAGATTCCTATAGAATAAAGTTTTGGGTTTATTTTGTCACATACTGCCTTAATTTCATTGGTAATGAGTCCCTTTTTTTTTTTTTTAAGTATTTACCAGCACAAAATATTTTTTAAAATAAATATAGTTTGATATAATATATTAATATATTTTTATATTTAAAAATTATATAATTTATCTACTATAAGAGTTTTAAAAATTATAATATTTATTTTTTATGGTTTGAAACAATACACTAATAAAAAAATATTTTTTTATGCTAAAAATATACTAATATAATAAATCAAATATATATGAGTATTAATATAATATATTAAAATTTCATAAAATAAATAGTATAATTTTTAAATTTCAGATATATTAGCGTATTATATCAAGTATTAAATAAATATTAGTGTATTATATCAAATTATATAAAATAAATAAAATAGTAATTTTTTTTAAACTATAGGTATACCCAATAATTTAATGATATGAAATTAATCTTATTTAAAAAAGAATGTATTTAATAGATATAAACTTTAAGAAAATTATACTATTAAATGGAGTATTCACCAGCTTAGAAATTCTCCATTTCTTTTGATGATAAGTAGATTTAAACCGATGGCAACCAAGCCATGGGCAGGTCTACGAAACAGTACGTGTCTCAAAGTCCCATCATCAGTCTATTTGCACGCGCTATCTACTCATTATCAGAACATCCATTGATGCCGGTATCCTATGCCACAATCACGTCCCTTCACCCCAAATTATTTCTCCCTCTCATTTATTTTTTTGTTTCTTATTAGAATTTTGAGGGTCGAATTTAACTTATATATATTAATAGTTTATATTTTATTTTTGAATATTTATTTACGGCATTTTAATTTTTTATTATTTTTTAGAAAAAAATTATTATTTACTCTCTATAATTTGATAAAATATATTAGTATATCCCTAAGTTTGAAAATTATACGATTTATTCCGTGTATTTTGATATAATATACTAATACTCATTTAAAATTTGAAAAAGAATATAATATACTAGTAAAAAATAATATTCTCTTTTGCTTAAGGACAAAATTACAGAGAGATAATAGTACAATATGTCAAAATTTTATAGAATAAATAATATAATTTTCAAAACTCATGAAGAAATTAGTGTATTATGTCAAATTACAAGCAGCAAATCATATATTTTTTAAATCTTAGAGAAATACTAATGTACTATGTCAAAATACAAGGAGCAAATAATAATTTTTCTTTATTTTATTAGTTATAGGATTTTGTTATATCAAATGATATAAATTCTTTCTTCCTTAATAAGAGATTTTAAGTTCGATTTCTAAATAGAGAGAACTCTTTATCAACTTAATAAACGGAGTAAATTATTGTAATTTTATGAGATTTGATTGAATACACTAATTTGTCTCTCTGTTTTTTTAAATATATTATAAAATTCTTTAGATTTTATCTAATAAACCAGATAGTCATTCAGTTATTATTTTTTATTACATATAAATAAAATGTCGATTTTTTTTAATATTAATGAATACCAAAAAAGTATAAAATTTTTTTAATGTAATCAATTTTATAAAAAAAAAATGTTAAATTCATCATGCTTTTTAAATATTGTATTTTTTAAAACTAACAAAATGTTAAATTTATTAAAAAATAAATAAGAATATTTTTTATCTTTTTTAGTTGACTAGCATAATATTTTAGTTGACTAACGAAATATTATATTAAAAAATAATTGAAATGACTGACTAATATATTTAACCAAATATAAGAGATTTTATAATGTATTTCAAAAAATGAAAAAACTAACTAATATATTTAACAAATTTTCAGGGATATATTAATAATTTAGCATAATAAATATGACCGACACAAATTCAGAGTAGTCAGTAAATGGGTAAAATGAATTTTTTATACTAAAATTTTGACATTTGTATTAAAATAGTATCAAATATTTATTTTGTATCAATTTAATATTATATATAAAACATATATATATATATATATATTGCAAAAGAAATATCAAATTTAATTATTTTCTTCTACTCGTAGAATTATTAGAATCAAATATTACTTTTGATGAATGTATTGAACCACCATTATTGAAAAAAAATTACTTTATTATAAATTATATTTTGAATTTCTAGAAGTTAAAATAGTGTATTGAGTTTTTATATTTTTATAATTTTGACGTTGTTATTTTTATTTATGGTTTTAAATTAATTTTTATTTTATTTCATTCGTTTATCAAATCGATAAAACTGACTATTCAAACCGAATTTAAATAATATTAATTTGATATTTTTAATAGTATTTGATTGGTTAAAAATTAAAATATTTAAAAATTGATGTTATTAGTTTGACTATAATTTTTTAGTCTAAATCTACCACACTGAAGCATGAACATTCGTAATTAAATAAGAACATGAATGTGAATGGTTAAAAAAATATTGAATTTTGTTAAAAGAAAATCAATTTACAAAAATTTAAATAATGGAGAGCCCGATTGCAAAGGACCTTATAAAATGGATTGAAGCGATTCTTGAGGCCCAAACAGATATGATATGAGTCCATGTATGAATTGATATAACTAATTTTTGTATAAGAATTGATATAACTAATTTAACTATAAGTAAAGAAAAACTCTATTCCCATTTTTTTCTCTTTTTTTTTTTTCTAACTACTATATTTTTAAATATGAAAATTTATTATTGCTTCAAAATCATTACTTATATTTTTTTTAAATTAATTTATTTCTAAAATAAATAGTAATTTTATATAAATCTAAATTTTTATTTTATTTATTTTATTTTATTTCGTCATCTTTTATTGCAGTATTTTTGTATGTGAATGATTTAATCAGATAAAACATATTTGATCAAATAAAAATAACAAATAAGATTATACTTATCAGTATTTTATAGAATTTAATTAAATTTGTAAGTTTTGAACCAATTTATTATATTATTAACTTGAAAGGTATAAATATTTTAACAGATTTATACATATTTTTATATATATATTGCTAGTTTGAATCACTAAATTATTTTATCCGTAAAAAAACTAACAGTTAATAAATAAATAAGGTAAATTTTCGTAGAAAATTAGAAATAAAGAATATTCATTCAAATGACGGGGTTGCGACAGGAAAAAAATGAGTTGGTCATCATGGTTTCGACTCCGTAATAGAAACGCAAAGAGCCCAAATCAACCGAATCGAAAACAAGAAGAAGAAGATGAAGAACTCGGAGTTACCCATCAATTGATCGATCATGTCAAGTCCTTTTCAGCTGAAACCTTCAAGAATTACCCACTCCAAGGTCAGTATTCTCATTTTCACAATCCATCATGTCGCTGCTTGGATTTCTAATTCTTACTCCAAAGTCTAATGCAGTTGTCGATTGTGATTGAATTTTGGTAGCTGAAGAAGATGAAATTGCTGGAGCTGCTTTTAGCGATGAAATTATTAGTACTAGTGGTACTGCAGCAACATCGGCTAATGTTCGGAAGGATCTCTCTGAATGGCAAGAAAGACACGCTACTCTTGTTCTTTCCAAAGTCAAGGTTTTTTTTTTTCTGCTATGCCATTTATTGCTTCAATTTTATACAGTTTATCTGGATTTACAGTCCCTTGAAGATGCTTAATTAGTAGGAATTGGCCTGTGGTAACCATGATAAAAAAACACCATTTCTTGATTTATTATCCAGTGGTGCTGCCATTGGTAATAATCTGGATATTTGTGGAAAAAATGTTAGCCACAGAAATGTGAGAAAATAATAACAAAAATAATGAGGAAAATTTCGGTTTGTGAGACATTTAGTTGTTAACAGTAATGGTTATTGATAGTCTTTTAGCGACTAGGCCCAATACTGTGTCGTGCCTTTGACTATTCGAAGTTGGAGAATGAGGAAGAGGAAACTTGGAATTGTGATATTTACTGGATATTTGGAGAAGGATTAGTTCAGATGTTGCATCCTGGTGAATATAGAATAAGCAATGTGCGAAATGAGGAACTACAGTCCTCGAACTATTGCTTATGTACTTCTTGGGAGGTTTGTTTAGGATTTCTGGCTCATGCCACTGAGGTGTGGCCTTTAATTAATCAGGGAAGCTTAACTGCCCAGATTGTACATTAATTACTAACAATAAGGGTTTTAGAATGTGTGAATTGGTCCACTAACTATAATTATGAACAGTTTTTTTTTATGAAAGAAAGACTAATATATGGATGCATTAATGTGGCACTTATAAATGGGAATTTCTGCAAGTTATTTTTACCTGTTGGCATGGCTGTTTCTGTGTTTCAACTTGCATAAAGAATGACAGTTGTTGCTTGATTATTCATTTTAATAGTTTATGGCTTCCGTTTCTCTCCAGGAACTTTCCCAACTTAGATTTAAGCTATGCCCTCGTCAATTGAAGGAACGAGAATTTTGGAGGATTTATTTTACTCTTGTCAAGAGCCATGTTGCTGAGTAAGTTCTACAGATTTTGATGGTTTAATTATAGTACTTTTAATTTATTGCATGAGAAGCTCTATTTGCACTATTATCTTATGGGTTGGAATATATACCTGATCCATTTTGTTCAAAATTATCTCGCCCTCGCAATAGTTTCATATAGAAGATCTAGCTTTAAAGGAGTAGACACTGATTTACTGCATTCCGTTTTCCAGAATTCAATAATACACTAATTCACTAAGGTTATTGTCTTTTGGAGATAATTGTCTCTACTGTCAACTGAACTTTTGTGGATATTTATATTTGTAGAAATATTACTTTCACATAACTTATACACTATGGAAGTTGAATTATTCAAACATGAAAGACGAATAGGGCAAAATTTTCAACTTTTTAATTCAAATAGCGATTTTATCTATGACTTCATTGTCATAGAGACGCTAGATTCTGGACATATTCATTATTTATGTACAGAACCACAAAGTGAACATTCAATCAGTTGAATACAATGTAAATTAAGCGATAAAGAATATACAGGCAGTTGGTGTACGTGGAAGATCTAATTCTGTAACAAGAATATGTGGTTCCTTTGAGGTGTGCATGGGTGGCAAGAGATCTTGGACAGTTGGTAAAGTGAAGTAAACTCACACAGGAAAAAGGGACTAAAAGAGTTAGGTGTCATACTTGATGTTATTCCCATTGAGTCTCTCTGGTAGGCTAAAAATCTGCGTGTATGATTTGGTTGGCTAAAAATTTTTGCTGAATAAGAAGCGAAATAAATCTTCTTTAACTTTTTTTTAGCAAAAAGGTTTTATTATAGGCTGGCAGACAGACTGGTCTCTAACTGACACCTGAAGAATCATCATACTCAGCTCAATTTAGATTTATGCTCAATGAAGTCAGGGTTGGCTTTGCATTATTTCATGCCATTCCACTCAGTTCAGGACTGCCATTATAATTATTTTGAATGCATATTATTCAGTTGTGACCAGATTTTAAATTGGCTGATACCTGCTGCCCTTCTCTTTATCTGGGCTTGGGATGGAGCTTGCATGATCAAACCAAGGAATTAGTCATTAGTTCTATAGCAACTTTAGAAAAGGGACAAAATTTTTCTTGTAATCGACTCTTTGTTGCAGGAGAAAACCATCTATTTTTCAATGTTATGTTCTTATTGTCTCAAACTTACTGGTGGTACAGGTATCAATTCAGTTGCATAACTTGGTAGAGAATGTTTATGTAAAATTGCAGACTCTACTGTATTAATGCAGCAGAATTCTGAGTTCTGTTATTCATGCAACTGGCCTACTGTTTTTCTCAAAACTTTTAAGTGGGCCTCAAAGTTTGAGCTGCCTCACTATGAGAATCATTTGAATTATAATAATAAGCAATTGGGTCAGGGGCTAAACATGCCCGCTTGAAACATGCAACAACATAGTTAATAAGTCATAATAAGTATAAAATACTATAGTATAAACCACCTGACCTTTTAATATTTGACCTGAGTGAAAATCCTTCGCTGCAAGCTAGATAGTTTAGAAGACCTTTACCAGAGATGATGTCTCTAAGCAAAATAATTTTGAAGTCATGATTTGTGTCTCTTCTCCTGATTATCTCTGCCAATGCAAGGCTGTTGCTCCAAAAGTTTGATTTTGAATTCTGGTCAAATATGCTAACTTTGGATTAATTTTCTTTCTTGTTATACTTGCATCTAACTATGCATTCATATTTCTTCTTTTATTTCTGTTGCAATAGTTAGATCTGCACGTTTTTCCTTGATATTCTGATTCACCTAAGGTCCCCAACTTAGTTGCATATGATATATTTGCCAGTAGTGTAACCCTTCTCTATCTTACAAACGAATCTCCATACATTGGTTTGCACTATCATGCAAAATAAAAATATGACTTGCAACACTTGTCAGATATGAGCTGCGGGCCATACGAGTAGCAAAATTTAAAAGGATGGCAATGGAGAAAGAAAAATCTTCAGAAACAAGTGGATTTGAAGTTGAAATGGCTGAAAAAAAGCAGGCAGCAAGTTCAGACCCTCCATCTCCATGAGATTGTCTCTCGTTAGTCTTGAGTGGAACCCAGTTGTCAACAGGTATTACCCTCATTTCACAAGAAAAGAAGTTGCTACTTTTATATTCATTTCTTCTGCTGAAATTACACCTACTGAAGATAATTATTGCTGATAATAATTCTGTTGAGTATTTTTCATATGTCCAATTGTCTACCTGACGCTTGGCTAATGACATGCTCTGTACTGACCTTACATGACATCAATTGTTTATAGCTTTAACAACGTGCTTTTCTTTGAATCTTCTTGGAATCATTTGCAAATAACAGGAATGAATAGGTTAGGAGGGATCATGAAATGTGGAGAGAAATCTGGCTCCTGAAACTTGTTTGATTATTTTATGTTCTGGTGAATACAACTGCAGCGAGTACTTGAAATGTCCAAGGATGTATCCTTCATCAGTATCACTTGTACTGGTGGCTGTCCATTTCTGTTAAATTAAATGCTTCACTCATTGTAAATTAGCATATCAAGATTTATTCACGAATTATTCTCTCCCTTTGGAAAGTAAAAAATGAACTATCCTCAGCTTGCCCTTGAATTATTCAAATAAAATAATTTAATTACCCCAACTTATCCAAAAATTGTTACTATTTTTTATTTTACACCAATTTCACCGTTCTATTCTGTTCGATTTTTTTTCAACCCCTGAGTAAAATTTAACTTCCCTGTTCCCAAGGCTGTAGAAATGCCGACGTGTGAATTGGCATCTGACGCACCCAATCATCATTATGCTCGGATCTCCATGAATACTGTTGAAGTTTTTTTTAACTAATTTAACTTTTAATATAATCTTTTTAATATTTTTTATTTTAATTTATCTCAGTTAATATAAAATATTTATATTATATTCATCTATTAATTTACAAATTTATTTTATTAAAATTAAATTAAAAATATAAATATTTTATATTAGTGGAGATAAATTATAAAAAAAAAATATTGAGATAACCATTATTTCGTCCACCGATTACTGCCGATTTTCACAGCCGGCCGCATACCACGTGGCATCTATTTTCTCGTCACTGCATTTCTTGGTTAATATTTTTAAAATCTATTTTCCAACTTTTATTTAGACTGAAGAGATTAAAGTTTTTTTTTTTTGAGTTGAACCGTAATAAAATACATCAAAAACAAAAGCTAGATATTTTATTAATTTAAATAACTTAAACTATTGATAAATCTTATGATAAAAAAAATTATTGAAATTTTTGGATAAGATTCGGATGAACTCCTTAATATAAATAAACTGAAAATAAAAAAAAGAGAGACGATGCCACATGTATAATAAATTAGTAATCAAATTATCAAACTGAACTGAAGGAAACTATACATGAGGTCCAACATAAAACCTGCCCCTGCAACCTGTAATCCTCTCTGACGATGAGGATGTTTTGGGTAACGGATCATTACACATTAAGCTGGCGGATGCCAATGCAAAACTACCAACAGAAAGATGCTATGATCGCATGCAAAACTAGCAATTCATAATTTGGAAAAAACATGCACTGACAACAGAAAGATACACCACCAGACTATGCATTGAAGCAAGGAAATGTCAGCTACCAAGTCGAACCCAACCACCCCGAAGGAGATGCTTTAACTGCTGGATTGGGTTTCGTTTTGATCATCTGCACTCTCAGTGCGGATATCAGCAGCAATCGAACTGTTTCCTGCATTATCTTCAGCATCAGTGGACAGATGAGAATCCTCGGATTCATCTTCTGGTATTTCTGAAGGATCATCATGGTTTATAAAAGCAAAGGAAGCATTCACATGCCCTTCTCTTTCCAGCATCATGATGGGATTGTTGGAATTCATACGCACAAGCTTATGTTCCGGGGTATGATGCTGATTAAACCTCCCAGGATGCTTCGAGCGAGTGTTATAGCAGTCTCCACAAAGGTCATAACCAATCGCAGGATACATCTTAAAACAATGTACGCAACGGTATCTCTCTCCAATTATAGGATGCATCTGTTGATACAAATCTATTATTACAGTGCTCTGGATAATGTTGGCCTAATAAAACCACATTAATTGAAAGCACCACTACATTTGAAAGATGGAATCCATCAAATGGTTAATCTAGCACCCTACCTTGTAAAGTTTCAGTTTTCCAACGGACAGCCGTATTGTCATTCAAGTGCACAGAACAAACTCAGAAAGATTCATGTTTTTACTATTAACAAAAATCAAAGCATACAGCACATTCTAGGCAGTGCACATGGCACAAACAAACGCAGGCAGATTGAAAAGGGGGACGGGGGGGTGGGTGGTGTTCAGAAGGAAGTTTCATCATCTGATCAATAACTTTGTGTTCAAAGTTCAAACACATAAATCTTGATATGATATTATTCTGACATTCAATGCAGTAACTGATCAAGAAAATAAATATATCCTTGTCTTAAAAAATTATGCTTTGCTTACTTTCAGCAAATTCCACATAAAAGCAAAGAGATGGGCATGATTGTAATTTCTAAACTGCTGTATGCACTCCCATTTTCAACATCCAGCCATTTATAGCAAGAATATCTACATAAATAACCAAGTTTCCCAGTGTATTAGACCACAGATATATCCTGTCTCTAAAATGATAGAATCCATATATATGCATGAATGGAGGACTAGAAATTACCCCACAAGAATCGCAACCAACTCCCCAATGAAGCATTGCATGGGAAAGCTCTTCCATCGTCGCTGATGAAAAAGGAAAACCTGTTTTACTAGCTCTCCTAGAACCTGGTGCAGACAAATAGTAACTTATAATCTCCCAACTCCCAACTATTCACAGACAACATGTTATATGGAGTGATGTTGGGGAAAAAAAAATTACTATGGAACAATGTTATCATAAAAAGACTGGAACACGGGGGAAAAAAAAATCTAAATGCCTTTTGGATAAATACAAGATAAGAATGGAACAATGTTATTATATAAAGACTGGAACACGGGGAAAAAAAAGACTGGAACATTTGAAGACATGCATTTTTATGAGCATTCCCTTTTTCTTTTTCCAATATTTACTTCTCCAAGTTGTTATCTTATAGTTATATGACCAGATTGTAATCGACGTAGTAAAATCGAAGGGGCAATTAAACAGCTGGATAAATGAGCAGACGTACAGCTAGCAGAGTTGATATGTGTTTGTTTAAGCTGAACAGCATCTTTTCTCAAGGCATATTCCCTAGGGAATTGTTCTTCCAAAAAATGATTCAGCTGCAGACATACTTTTGGCATACCAGTTGGATTCAGAAATTGACAAACTTGGCACCTAAGCATCTCATTGACTGGACATGAGATGCAAGTTTCACAAAAACCTGAAACAAGGAAAAAAAAAAAAAACAACAGAAGAGCCACATAAATAAAAAACATTCTCAAAATTTTCAAGGCAGTAGGTGATAGTACCTGATAGTATATCAGTGGCCTAATTCAAGTACAAAAGGTTACCATGGCCACAATTCAGAAAGACTGAACGAAAAAGCAGTTGTTTGCATGCAGTGCATTGTACATCAGTGATTGACAACTGCTTGCAATTTCCATTAGGCTCTTCTTTCCCAGTAGAGCATGAATCTGAGCATGAGTTGGACTTTGAAACAGTAGTTGAAGAACGTTCAAGATCCTTCAGATGGTCATATCCTGGCTCAGCATGTGATCCACGTCCACTGCAATCAATCTGTGGTGAGAAAATGCCTCTTTCTTTTTCTCCCACTGGACACGAACAGATAACAAAGTGATATTGAGTTCTATTTATCCTGAGCAACAACATTAATGACATAATGATGTCATCACCAAAACTTAATTTCACATTCACCACTTGCATTGTACAGTTAGAATATGAGAGATTGAATTGAAACTTGAATGCCATGCCTGTGCTGGGACATCCTCCAAAAAATAAACAAGTTTGTTTACTGTAGAATTAGTATCTATCTAAAAACCAATATTTGAGAATATATTCCTAGAGGTGGCACATGTACTCATTTTGACTCTCAAATTTCAGGAACTTTTGCTGGTGGCTGTTCATTATATGTGAAACTGAAATGACACGCATTGCATCACTGGCAATCCAATGCAGAAAACAGTACACAGCATACATACAAAATACGATTAATAAGTAGCTAGATAAATGCTAGCAGATTCATGATTTTAGTCAATGTTAAGCAGTTGCTAATTTATCTTTGTCCCTTTCTGCTATATATTTATTTGTTTGTTACTTGGAATGGCAGTTCCATTTCAGTCATGCAAACGTCAATCTTCTATCATGCACGCTTAAATCTTTTGGTTGAGTTCACTAACAAATTAAGCCATATCTTGGTGTCATCAGAGATACCTTGTCTCTTTCCTTTCAGCAACACATACTCCTACTTTTCCTGTTATCTCAAAACCTGGCTATTCCAAATTATAGTGTGTTCTGAGCTATTTCCATATCAGTAATATAATTGAACAAGACTATAGGCTATGTCAACAAGAGGTAACTTAGTGTGAGAACATCATTGGTTCCACCTACGAATGATGTCTACTTAAGAACTGTTGAAATTTAAGTATCGTTAATCATTAACCACTTCACGAAAGAGTGATTTTATCAGCACATGAAATTCTATGGTTAGCATCATTTTGTTTAAAGTTTAAACAATCTTACAAAATTTTACGAATGTCATTCCAAAAACAAGTTGCTTCCACTGAGATTCTTTTTCTCTATGATTTTTCCGTAAGTTGTTTACTCAAAAATGCAAAATGACATGATGGATTGTTTCCTTCATTAGGTTATAATTTTTATCTTTGATCTTCAATGGCAAATCAAGTCTCCACCCAGTAAATAGGTTTGTGTATATTGTATATCATGGAACTATGTGAAGGTGTGTGTATATTGTATACCATGGAACTATGTGAAGGTAAGCTCTCTAAAGTATGAAGCCCACCTAGAATTTGTTCTTCCCTTCTCTTATAGGCAATGGGGTACATCTTCAAGAGCAGGAAATGCAGCATCTGGCATATGCTTGGAAAGTGATAATACGGATTTCTACATAATGGACAATGGGACTCATAAATACCATCCATGGAACGGTGGACACACCAGAAACACAAAACATGACCACAAGCTGCAACCAAAAAGGGTAAGGAAAAAAGGCATTAATTTAATGCTTGATACTTCTCAAGATAGGCAACTTCCCAAATATTACAGTGCCTTACGGAGTACTATGGGTTTGCACAGAAGATCCCTGAAACCAAATGAAGAAATCAAATCTAGAGTCAGCCAGTGTAAATCACAAAATAATTAAGAAGAGGACCAACTACACAAACAAGAACACAAGTACTCCACATCCCTTGTTAAGCAATAGCTACATTTATAAAGCTGTGATGTGACCAAATGATAATACAATAACGATAACAATAATGATTGATTTCCAATCATTTAGTACAGGCATGCTCTATGATGCATCCATCCTAACTGATTTACGTACATCCCCTGCAAAAAACAACTTATATAATCTTAATTTTAACGTGATTTTCTTTTCTAATTGTGTCACCCAGTCACACACATACATTGCAAATATAAATTATTGAAATTTTAGATGATGGGGTATATTTCGCCCAATACAAGAGTTCATCAGCAACTGAATTCTTAATATGCATTTTTTTTTTATACAATTCAACTAGCTAAATTCTCTAATGCATGTCATCTGCAAATAAAATGAATTATCTCGTCACATAAATCCAAAAATGCACTAAGAAACTCTTAATTTCATGCTCTTGTTTACTATCTTTAAGAAGCCAAATAATACACAAATGGCGTAAAACATTGTCATTGTAAGTACTAAGAGCAACCCCAACAATACTTCTTATCTAACTCCCTATTATATTATAAAAAATTCTCCCTATTTTAGTTTGTCTTGAAAATTGTGTACACTCCAACAATACTCCTTATCTCAATTATTATTTTTATTTTTTATTAATAAAAGCTATCTAGAAAAAAAAATAAAGAGAGAGTAAGAAACAAAAAAAAAAAGGAAAGAGAGAGAAAATAACAAAAGAGAGGAAAGAAAAATAATAAAATATTACTTAGAAGCTCTTAGTAACTCTTAAATATGAAAAAAGAGAATTTAAATTTTAGGGAGTGAGATAGGTAAGGAGAAAGATAGGGAGGTTGTTGAAAGACATAAAACTTTTTAAATTTAGGTAAAGAGGGAAATAGGCAAATTGTTGAGGATGCTCTAACAACCAACCAACATATACTACTTTTGGTTTATTTTGCCTAATGAATGTAATAAATGATATTGAGTTAGCTTGACTACAAATACTCCCTGAATAATTCCCCCACCCAAGGAAAAAAAATAGAAATGTTGTTGGACATCTAAGAAACATGGACACAAGGATACAATATAGTGGGACACGAAGACACGGTAAATTCCAAAAAACTAGGACACGAACACGGCAGGAACACGAAATAATAAAATAATAAAAAAATAATTATCCTTAATATTCATAGGATTGACATGTTAATCTAATAAAAATAATAAAACTAATTTGACTAAAACACAGGTAAAAGTTAAAGAATAATAAAACGACTACGTTCTAACTAATCAAAATACAATAAATAAAACACAGCACATAGTATTCTTTTGGTTAATATAAAACGGTTTACTGAGGCTGTAATGAAACGAATCGTTTCATAAAGCCAACTGATCTTTCCCTTATTCCTCAAGCATGGTCAGCAACAGAACAATTTGTCTTCTTTCTTGGGCAGCTAATAACATTGGTTCAGCTCACATTCTTCAGTTCTAGCTACAAGAGATGAGGAGAGACTGTGCCACACTCGTGCATCAAGATTGTCAAGAATCTTCATTATTAAGTCCCAACCTAGCACCTTAAGAGGGTCCTGGCCAAAGGAATCTCCATTTCCATCCCACCCCTAGTAGCCTCTAGCCATGTGCATCCCTGTGTCCCTTGCGCGTCCCAGCCGTATCCAAAGCTTTGACCTCATTTCCAGTCAACGACACACCATGTGGTGAGTACGACATGTTTCTGAGGCGTATCGGCGTATTCCTGTGTTGGACACGCGGTCTCCGGCTCCTTTTGCCGTGTCCGTGCTTCCTAATTGGACATGTCTTGGGAAGAAAGGATATTAACATAGCCCTCAATATATTTGAAAAGCATTTTCCAATATCTCACTATGGTTTCAAACTTAGTTTTCCCAAATAAATGCATTGAAATTGAAAATGAAATCAGAATACAAGATAAAGCTATTAAACACAAGCCAAATACAGGTGGAAGA
Source organism: Balakata baccata (assembly GCA_949630135.1). Lineage (NCBI taxonomy): Eukaryota > Viridiplantae > Streptophyta > Magnoliopsida > Malpighiales > Euphorbiaceae > Balakata > Balakata baccata. Next base: position 47,964 of record CATIWF010071834.1, read on the forward strand.
TAAATTTTTAGGTAGACTTTACCTACCATGTCATCTATAGACTAATCAAATCATTTATTGATATGTATTTAATTGATTTATTCTCATTGGTTGATGTGAATACAACATGCATACATATTAATAAATGATTGAATTAGTTTATGGATGACATAGTAAGCTGAGTCTATCTAAGGATTTCTCCAGGTAGAATAAGGTATATTTATTACAAAATCATACCCATTTCACAAAACTATGCCAGCCCAACCTTTGGAACATACGATTGTTTTAAGCTAGGGTTAATGGCAATGAGAAACCCATAGACCTTGGTCAACATTTCCTCAAAGGCTAGAATTGACAACTGAAGCATATGAATCTCCATGAATTGGGGATACCCTATGGAAGGAATTTATATATAAGCTTATGCAAAAACCTTTCAAACTCAAATCCAAAAATTTGAAATTGGGAAATTGAAACTGGAATTTTAAGTGAATCCCAAATAAATTTTCAACAAAAATACCTTCTTTTTTTTTTTTTTTCAAAATTAAGCTTAATCCAAACAATTTAAACTAAAATAAAATAAAATATAAATTCATTATAATAGATATTTTTAAGTCCCAAAATAATAAGTAAATAACATAGTAGTTTGGATAAATAACAGGCATAGTACATGAACACGCACAAAAACACCTCGCACACCTCAACTTTAAGCAACTTCAGTGGCGTAAAATGTATTAAGCCTAAATCATATTCAAAATGAATTCTTAAATTCGTAGAACTAGGCTTTCAAATCTCCAATCTTTCCGTTGACAAAACAATCTTTTTGCCCATCAATCAGCCCTCTATTCTCTTCTCCGTATGATGACGAAAAATAATAAAAAGAGTGTTTGAATCTCACCGGCAACAATTTCCCTCATATATATATATATTCTGAACATAAATGACATGTTTATAGACAAATACCAGAAATACGCAGAGAAATCAGCTAACAATATAGCATAAAGAACATAAAAAGTGACGTAATTTCAGCCGAAATCTAAAAAAAAAAAAACAGATGCTGAAGTATTTTCCGCGAGGGAGGAAGAGAACTTACAGACAAATGGAACAGATAAATGAATCAGAAATCTCCTCCGATCCAGCGGCGTCGCCGACGGCTTCACCTTCCATCGGAATTGATGAATCTAGAGAGAGAGAGAGAGAGAGACCGGACACGACGTGGAAGATGAAGGTGCGACCTGGCTAAGAAAGAATAAACCAAGGTTTCTATCGTGCCCTTTTACTTTTTGCTGAGTTTGGTATGAAATATTATTTTTAATTTATTTTACTTCTTTCTATCGTACAAGAACAGAAAAAAAAAAAAAAAGAAAAGGAAATAAATCCAATGAAATAATTATTGAATCAGTAAATTCGAAAAGAGAAATATTTATTATTACTAAAAAAAGAGAAAAATCTAAAACATAGAAAAAAAGAATTAAATAAAGTTTTAAAATTTTTCTCTTCTTATTAAGTAAAATAAATATTAAAAAATATATAAAAATAGAAAATATTCTTAACGTTTTTTTTTCTATAAAAAATAATATTATTTTCTAGTAAAAATATTTGAGCGGGAATCACACACATGTAAACTGGGGTGGAAGCGGCTATCAAGACACGTGTCAAAAACCAATTGGAGGGAAGTTCTAGACGGTCATAGAAAGAAGCCCAACTCTGGTCGCGCCTCTCAAATTGTAGTGGAGAAAGGCTGGGGCCCAATCCTAATTTCTCAACTATAAAAGAAACAGGGAAAGGTCTTAAGCACAGAATACCCTTCTGGCGTTTTCTTCTTTTTCAAGGTGTGTTCTCTGCTGCTTCTTAATTTATGTATTTATTTTCTTGTCCATTTCTATGGACGATAATCTTCAACATTTGCATTTTGAGTCATTTAGGTTTCTCAATTGAATGTTAAAGTTATGTTTGATTTGTGCAATTCAGCGAGCTCAAAAAAATTATGAAATTTAGCGATCGGAGATTCTGCAATTGTGTTGAAAGTCTGGCTTTTTCTTTGGATGCTGAGATTTTAAATAATTTTGAGGTTGAGAAGCGTGTTTCTTTTGCACTTGAATGAAATATGATTTGGATCTGTAAATTTTGGAATGCTTTTTTTTTTTTTTTTTTTTCTGTTGCATTGTGTTAATCGTAAATTGAACTTTTCCAAATCCTGATTTTTTTGCGTGTTTTCTTGGAAATCCCAGAATTTGGGCATTTATTCGTTTAATGCCTCAGTGGGGAAGTTAATAATACTATGTTGTTTTGTAAGTTTGGGGTAAAATGAATTAATGCCAAAACTTTTCGCATATGTATCAAATTTGTATCCAAATTTTTTTTAATTAAATTGGTACAATGGTTCCAAAACATTGGAGTTAGTTTCACATCATGGTACTAAACACTTTTCTTATTGATTCATGTTGACGTGGATACTAGATTTGCTGATGTGGATGCCGGATTTACTGACGTGGTTGTTAGATTTGCTAGTGTGGATGCTAGAAAAGTTTTGGATACTATAATCTGAAACTCAACTTCAAAATTTTAGTATCAATTTTATACACATACAAAAATTCTGATAACAAAAAAAAAAACATTTTACCCGTAAGGTTTGTGATGAGTTTTTTTTTTTTTTTTTTGGTTAAATGGTTTAGTTTATAGTTTGTCTTTTCCTCCCATTTTATGCTTAGCAATGTTGCTAGCGTGTGCTTACTGTGAATTTGTGTTGTGAAGGTGACATTTTAATCTGCTTGATCTTGATCTGGAGAGGCCATTCCTTTTCATTGATAAATATTTCTAGAGCTAAGGACTTGCAGTTGCCAACTTTTATTCATAAGCAAGAAATGGCTGAGGTACGGAATTCTATTTCTTCCTCGTAATGTTATAATGTCCACATGCTGTTATAGTGGTAATGATGCGTGTGGCAGTGCTGTTGAAATAATATTTTGATTATCTGCTCACGAGTTTGAACTGGTGGCAGGAGGGTCATAAGGTTATTTTGAATGTTTATGATCTCAGTCAAGGTTTGGCACGGCAGCTCTCAACAACATTTTTGGGGAAAGCTATTGAGGGCATTTGGTAAGTTTTAGTACAGGAAGGGAAATAAATGACTATCAAATATTTTTATTTTGAAACCTTTAAATTGGCTAGCTTCTATCTTTGTATTTGCAATCAGAACTTCTGTACCCATTGGTAAACTTAGTCCAATTTTGAAAGTATTGCTGTGCGAATGTGGGAGTTGGTTGGCCTGATACAAAATTATGTGGTATTGTCAGTCGTGAACGTCAATGTGGATATTCCTTTTCCATCCTATTCTTAGATGGATGGGCACTTATTATTAATGTGGGAAAAATTTTCTTATAATTAACGAGATTGTGCTGCTATTTATTGCGATTATTGTCTTTTGGCATTTAGTTGATTAGAAATGGAGTATTTTGAACCTAGTTTTGTTCTACATTCTTTGCTATATGAAGATGAATTCCTTGGGCATTGATTGATAATTTGTAGATAGGATTAAAAATTCAATTTCGTAGATTTGGGTGCAGATTTCTATGTTTCTGCTTGAGTTAGATTATTACTTGCAGAAGTTGTCAACGTGGTCCCTGGTGTGACAGTAAATTCTATAATTTGTGAGCAACTGTAATTTCTTTTTCTTACTTCAGTGTTTAATTTATATTTTTGTGCCTGATAGGCACACAGGAGTTGTAGTATATGGTAACGAATACTATTTTGGGGGAGGTATACAGCATGACACTGCCGGAAGAACTCCATATGGAACACCTGTTAAAGTGGTAGATCTGGGCATCACACATGTGCCACAGGATGTATTTGAAATGTATTTACAGGAAATCAGCCCCCGCTACACAGCTGATACGTACAGTTTGCTCACTCACAACTGTAACAACTTCAGCAATGAGGTTGCTCAATTTTTGGTGGGTGCAACCATTCCAGAATATATTCTTCAGCTGCCTAATGAAGTTATGAGCAGTCCAATGGGTGCTCTAATAAGTAAGTCACTATCTATATTCTTGAGTGCTTTTCTTTTATTATTATTATTATTATTATTATTATTATTATTATTATTATTATTATCAATTTAGGGGTGTGCAAAATCGAACTGGAACTGAACAAAATTTAATTTGGTCTAAATAATATTGATTTTATTGATATTCGGTTGAATCAGTTCAGTTATCTATATTTAATTCAGCTTGATGGTTAGATGCGTTTAGAAATATTAGAAATCCGCAAATAATGAACTGACAGAACTTCCATTATATATGTGTGTGTGTTTTATGCACTTCCTCTAAGATTATATTATGAAATGTTCCTTTGGAACTGAATGAAACAAACCGTTATATATAGCTTTAAACGGTTTGGTAAGATAGTTTCAAATTCCAATTCAGTGCAGTATAATTTGTCATGGAATATTTATAAATATCAATGCCTCCTATTTTTTCTGTGATTTTCAGTACTCATATGTAAATGCCTCTCATTTTTTCTAGTCTTCCTATGATTTTCATGATTCTTAATGAACAATCTTGGTTCTGAGATATGCTTCACAAAGTATTTTGCATTTAGAGAATTTAGTTCATTCTCTGTTTTGTTATAAGCATCATAATTGGAATGTTTTTCTCTGATTTATTGCTATATATGGAAGTTAAATATGTTATTAAATTCTGGACATGTCATTATGAGTTATTGTACATTGTCCATTGCTCCAAATTCTAGTGATTTATGGTTATCTACATCATTATTCTTTTGTTGGCTGATTACCTAATGGCAATTTATGCATTGTGCAGTGCCCATGATCCAGAATCTGGAAGCTACGCTGCGAGCTGGAGCAGTACCACAAGTTCCTCAATTCAGGCCCCCACCTACGGCACAGACTACACCTCCTGCAGCAAAAACTGCTGTTAATGAATCATCAGGTAATGGTCCTAGCCCATCCACGGACACAACAGTTAGAACAGCCAATGGTGAAGTGAAATCCGAAGAGATAAAAAATGTAGACTCAACAGCATCCAAAAAGTTTATTCCTTCAGCAGTCAAACCTTCAGAATCAGTTTCAGTCAATGGGGTGGCTGGAGACCCTCTTGGGGATGCCCGGGGCAAGGTGCAGGAGGAGATCAGCCGTGAATTTGCTGCAATCATGGCTACTGGTACTCTGCGTGCCAGTGAGGCTGCAGCTCTTGCTACCAGGAGAGTGATGCAAAAATATGGGTTTTCCAATGTTGCAGTGCAGCAGAATTAGAATACCACCACTGTGATTTTAGACTGTAATTCTTGTCGTCATTCTTCAAATTTGATTTGAAGATCTTAATATGATAAACTTCGTAGTTAGACATTATGAATCATCAGTTCGGGTATACTTACACTCGACCAATGTGAACGGGATTCTCTAGATTTCCCTTTTTATGTCGTTCCTTCATGGGGGATTGAATGGCACATTGCCCTCCACTGCTAAACTTTAAAGGCACATTGCCTTCTACTGCTAAATTTATGAATGCATAATTAAGCATCTGTATTCTTGGTCTCCTTCTCTATATATATGATGTTTTGTTCAACTCACAAGAATGCGGAAACATGTTAGGTAATATTAATTGCATCTGGATAATTATGGGTTGGTTTAAAATGGCAGCTAACTTCAAAGGGTAGTAATCGTGATGAGCTGGACTTTTGAGTTCTGAGGCAACAGAGAAGGAAAGCCAATTACCTTAAAATCGGATTTTTTTGCAAACGGTGTAGGTTATAGAGAAAAGAATTGATCTTTGGTTTGATCCTAGAGTTGAATTTCATGGTTACAAACATCAGATTGTGCAAGAATCCCTTTCTCATTAAATTATCATTTTAGTCTTTAAATGCAAGCCACGTACTAATTCGTTTCCTATATTATTGATTGGTGATCAGATTTTTTGTAGACGATACTCCCATAAGTCTTCAAGAACAAGACAAATATTCAAAGGGAATCCTCCTGAATGCCCTCAGTAATAAATCATTCGTCATATAATGTTACGAGTTAACTAGGTGAGAATAAATTCAAAAGGATGAAGTTGACAATCTGAACTTAATTTGGGAATTATTTGGAGACTCCAAAGTGTAATCTTTATCACTAATTATATTCACAATTTCTCTCTGTCCATTTATGAAAGTACTTCTATGAAAAGCATTTAAAGAGCATTGGACTTCTAATTTTGACAAGTTAAATGAATTAAGTGCACTTTGTATTAACAGAAAACGGCCCAGAAGGCCAATTCTGAACCATTGCCGCAGTCTCAAGCCAATGACTCGCCAGAAAACTCAGTCTGCAGCAGTTAGTGAATTTGAGTTCTGAGAGCTCCAAACAATATCAGAGGTGGTCTGTAATGGCGGATGCTGTCTGGTCCACTGCCCTTTTATAGCACAAATCAATGGCGCTAGTGATTCAATAAAACCAGCAAAACAATGCTAGGAAACAGCAGCTGTTATTTGAGGCGGTGAAGACTGATCTTGATGAGTTGAGCTAATATTTTGATTTTCTGGTTCAACACTTGCTTCTACGGATGGAGTAAAAGCGTCAGAAGGAGTGTTAATTCCAGCAAATCCAATCATCACAGCGAAAGCTCCAAGGTAACCCATGAGGCGAGGGGGATGGCCCATCAGTGAATCCACAATAGCTGCCAATGGAACCTGAATTGTAAGACCAGCTGTTGCAACTGTTGTGGTCGTCAAAAGGACAGCCTTCGCCCATAAATAGTCACTCAGCACATTGTCTAGCAAACCTGTTTTGGGATAGACAAAAAGAAAATGAAAAGGAAAAAAAAAGATTTCTTGGCAAGGAAACCACGAGAGAGACCAAATAAACTACTGACAATGCCATCAACAACTTTGCACTTCATTTTTATTACCATCACTACTTTTAATATATGAAAGGATATCATTATCTTAAGGAAGAAGATAGCCTCAATCAAACAATATTGACCTGATCTAGAGCATGTGGTCATAATTTTTCTTGATCACTATCTTGGGTGTGAATTAGCCAAAAAACCTGAACAGATATTGCATCATCTTATTTCCAACTATGTTACCGTGATTAGGAACTATTGTTCTAAGGAAGGAAAGGCAAGAATCACAAGTAGCCTGCTGAAACTACGTATGACAAAACTAGGCAAACAATAAGAACTGCAATGACTTACCTCAAACAAACTAGCACAAACCAGTGTCATTTTCGAAGAATGTACATGTTTCCATTGACTTTATAAATATATGAATTGTATAAAATGGCAACTCTATCATAAGAAGGGTGCCAAAAAGTAATTCAAATTCCGCTTCAGCCATGAATGGATTGTGTAACATTAAATCAATGATGTAAAATTCAGTAAATAATGGACTTAGACCCAAATTTTTCCAAAAACTAGCTCAAAGGTAGAGGATTGTCCAAGCTATTATACACTCTATTGATTTTCCAATTCCACTCAATATGGGATTGTTATGATCTCACTTGCAAGGTATGAGATTTGAATCCAACATCGGAAAATTAAGAAATTGATATGGGATTTATATGGACTTAGAGCTCTCAAATCTCTTGAGCTAGCTTTTGGAATGTGATTTTCCCTAAGTTCATATCAAATGGTATCAGAGTCATTCATCATATCTCCCAGTGCAATTGTGCGGCGCGGGTAATGACGCCGGCATAGTAGGGTCACCCCGTACTAGGAAAGACTTAATGCGCAGCTAGCCTACATGGGCGCTAGGCTCAGAGTGTGGTAGATTGTTATGATCCTATTTGCAAAGTATGAGATTTGAATCCAACATCGGAAAACTAAAAAAGTGATGTGAGATTTATATGGACTTAAAGCTCTCCAATCTTTTGAGCTAGCTTTTAGAGAGTGGTTCTCCTTAAGTTCATATTAAGAATCTAAACATAGCGGGAGATCACCTAAAGCATGAAAATAGTAGACCGTACTGCTCGTACCTATAATGTCAATATTGATTTCAGCAGTCTATAGTGTCAATAATGCATTCCAGGAGCCTGCAGTGTTAGTAATGCATTTTTCCAGTCCAAAGAACATTAAGGTAAGTATCAAGGCCTTGGAGACCTCCTCCTAGTAACATGATACATATCATCATATGATATCAAGGCATAGACAATAGCACGAAGTAGAAACAATGCAGCAGAACTTTCAAACACTACACAAGAATAATTATGATACAAACCTTTGCCAACAATTAGACCAAGCTGCTTGCCACTGAGCGTATTGAAAGGCTCTAACATGGTGAAATGCAGTACAAGGGCAACTGGAAGGAAAATGATGAGGTTGAAAAGCCCTAAAAATCCGAGGAACTGTGCCATACTAACATGGCCACTTCTTCCGTCATCATCAGGCAATTTCAATCGAATAAGAGTAATATATATGGCATACAACCCTGCTGAGACCAGAGCAAGAAAGTCTCCGAGAAGAGGGCTTGAAGCAACTGTACTTAAGCCGCTTTTTGAGTCACCTAGGCTGACAATTATAGTTCCAGCCATGCACAGGAGAACACTTACAAGCTTCAGCCAAGTGAACTTTTCACCCAAGAATGTCAGAGATACCAAAAATGTAAAAAGGCTGGATGTAGTGCTCAAGATGGTATTTGACTGTAGAAAATAGGGGGAACAAGAGGATGAATTAATTGCACCAACACGTCAATAGACACACATGATACAAATTGAATAGATACTTACCGTAACAGTAGTATACTTCAACGATAGATTAAAGGTCAACTGAGCCAAAAACCAAAATGGGCATATCAACAGGCTGACCTTTGCCACTCTAGCACGCGTCCATCGCCCTTTCTCATCTACTCCTTTACTAGCCTCTTCTAAATGTAAGATCCTTTCATGTGCAGATGAAATAGGTTCTACTGGTGAACTAATAATACCATTTCCACCGGAATTGCTTTTCGCACTTTCTCTGAGAAGAGATGGATTATATCCATCGGATTTTCCACCTAAATGGCGCTCTCCTAGAAGAATGGCCTGCTCTGACTCTCCCAATTCTTGCAAGGGGCCACTAGTTTTCTTTCTCCAAAAAAACAAACTTGCATAAGAATCCTCTAAATAACGTCCAACTTCAACTAAGGGAATATAAACCACAAACAACGAATTGCAAATGTATGTAATGAGAAATGGCGAGACACCAGCATCTACAACAGATTGAACCACAAAACTAGCAGCTATCCAGATAGTTGCAACAGCAACTATGTATATCAAACCTACTATCCATCTCCAGACTTTACTTTGCATTATTTCAGGACCCAATATGGAACCCAGAAAGCTCAAATATTCATACCACTCCAAATTTAGTATACACCGAGTTGGACAAATCCCTTCAATTAGATAGTCTCTGCACAATTAATTCACACCCAAGAATGACAAATCAAAGCAGAACAAAAATTATTTTCTTTCCCTCAAAGATAGCACGAATCCAATGGAAAAAGAGGCAATCTTTAGACATGAATTTGAAATTGAGTAATCAAATTGCAACCAACCTTTAGAAATGCAGAGAGTTGGAAATTCAGATATATAAATATATCTGCACGGACAACATGCAGTGTAATAAAAACAAAATTGAGATATGGATCAGGCGCCTGCCGGAAAATCTAGTGGTATTTCCGTGATGGTGGTGGTTTGCGGCGAAAGAGGAAACAGAAAGTAAGCAGAGGTCCGTGCGACGAGGCATCATCATCGTCCGATTAGTATATATGTTTAGATCTGGAACTGAAAGTCGTTGGTCCATCTAGGTGGTTTCTTTTCATCACGGACCGGGTCTTTTAGGTTATCCTACTGAATGGGTATATCTGCAACCGTCCAAATCAGGCCCATCCATTACGGTCCAACCACTTCCGATATTCTATTTTTCTTGAGGAATTTTCGCATATTACAAATTTTTAACTTTTTTTTTTAAATTATTGATGTTTTTTTCATTTTTTTTATCAAAATTAATTTCTTTTATATTCATTTTTTTATTCGATATTTTGTTTGTTCTTTATCTTTTTCTTTCTCTCTCTTGCCCTATTTTAGATATTGCAACAGTAGTTGTAATGCTATTTGGCAGCTAAAATGATATTTGATAACAATTACATTAGTAGTCATAGTAGTTAAGTTGTATAATATGTTAAATTTGATGAATTTACAATAATACTGTTGTAGTTATAGATTTTTTTTTGTTGAATTGAATATGATGGTCAATATAAATTTGAATTGACTCTTTGTTAATTTGAGAATTTTTTTTATAGTTTTTAATTTTGGATTGAATTTTATTTTCTTTGTCATTTTTCCTTCTTCTTTTTTTTATTGAAAGTCACTAAATTATTCTCAAGATATATTCGAAATATTCCTAAGATATTCTCTTGGAATTTCTCAGATTATATTCAAGATATTTCTAAAGTATACCTAAAATATTTCTAAAGTATATTTGATGTATTCCCAATATATATCCAATGTATTCTTAAAGAATTCACAAAGTATACTCGAAAACTACACAATGAACTGTATGAATCTTGTTTAATAGTTCACAAGTAATAATGCAAAGCAAACAAATACCTTAAGTGATTTATTACTTATTCATTTCTTTTTCTTTTTTTTCTTTGTTCTATGTTTGGTTAGAAATAAACCAAGATATACCTTAGGTATTCCAGTGATATACTTAGAGATTCCAAAAGGTATACTCAATACTCAACCATGAATTGAATGATACTAATTTGAGAATTTGTGATGTTTTTGAATTTGAATTTAATTTTCTTCTTCTTCTTCCTTTACTTTTTTTTTAAAAAAATTGAACCAAGGTATACCAAAAGTATTCCAAAGATAAACTGTATGAACAATCAATCAATGTTTAACAATGAATTGAATGCTATTAGTTTAAGAATTTATAATGCTTTTGAATTTTGATTTAATTTTCTGCTTCTTCTTCTTCCTTAATTTTTTTTTAATGAAAATTGAACCAAAGTATATCAAAAGTATCCTAGAGATACATCGTATGGACAATCAATCAATATTCAACAATAAATTGAATGCTGTTAGTTTGAGAATTTATTATGCTTTTTGAATTTGGATTCAATGCTATTTTTGTTCTTCTTCTTCTTATTCGGTTAATTTTTAATGAAAATTGAACCAAAGTATATTCAAGAGATACTGAATATATTATAGAGATATACTATTTGAGTATATTTTGGATGACTTTCAGATATCGGTGCTATTGAAAAAAACACTGTGGCTGTTTTTGTAATTATTTGACCTTCTCTTTTCTTTTTTCTAATTAAAGTTATTGAGAAGATTATCAGTCAACTGATTAATCGGTTCATCATGCTATATTACTAAATAATTCATAAAGTTTATTTTTTAAAAACTTTCAGCTATAAACCTAATTGTTAAAAATGATTAATCAATTAATCAATTTGATTTTAATGGGTGATTTAGATTTTCTGTTCTTAAATAAAAATTAATAAGCCATCAAATCAAATGCAAAAATATAATAAAAGCATCATTTATTTAGTAAAATATAAAATATAACAAATTATAAGCAATTCTTCAAACTTCCAAATATACTATTACTATGGGTTAGATTCCATCTCTTTCCTCACCAAAATATGATTATGAATTAGATTTTAAGTACATTTGGTTTTATGACATTCAGATCATAAAATAAAACTTTTAAAATAATTCAGATTCGAGTCTTCTACTCCCGAATTATAAAATAATTTTTGAAATGATTTAGATTCGAGTCTTATACTTTCGTAAATTGAAACATTTTCAAAATTTAAGAGATTATCTGAAAATAATTTAAATTATCAATGTTTACCCGTTGAAAAAAAAAAAAGAAAAAATTAAAGAATATCAGCTCTATAATTTTTTTTTTTTTGGGTACATAATATCAGTCTCTATATTGGTTTATATCAGAAATAAAGACACAATTATGGTAAGAAATCATTATAATTATAGCTACAAAAAAGAAGCATTTGCATTCTGGGCATGCCTAGAATTGGAACCCCATTCAATGGCTTCGGCCACCGCGCGCTGGCGTTCGCGGGCGCTATATTCATCACCGTAATCTCCAAACCCAGTAACGTTTGGTTCAGAGCTAGGAGGCGGCAAATTGCTAGAATGTGCTGCTTTAGGGACATTTTCCCCTAGGTAACTTAGAGCAGTCACTACATCGCTCATCATTGGCCGCACTGCTGCTTCCTCTTGTAGACACATGGCTGCTACTGCTACTGCTTGATTCAGAGCTCTCACTGGGAATTCTCCTTCTAGAAGTGGATCTGCTAGTTCTGGGTACCTGTTCGGATCCTTGAACACCGGTTGTGCCTGTTTAGTTCAGTCAAATATATATTAATCTCCATCAAAATTGATAATATTGTTCATGAAGAGGATCATTACTTACCCAGCTAACAAGATTTTGCTCCAGGCTTGGTCTGGTTGTATCAATTGCTCTTCTTCCTGTAATCAGCTCAAGCAAAACAACTCCAAAGCTGTAGACATCAGATTTGACAGTCAAATGGCCTGTTCGTTGATATTCAGGTGCACAGTAACCGTAGGTTCCCATAACTCTGGAAGATACATGGGTTCTGTCTCCTGTAGGTCCCAGCTTAGCAAGCCCGAAATCTGAGAGTTTGGCATTGTAATCGTGATCCAGCAATATGTTGGATGATTTAAGGTCTCTGTATATCACCGGCGGATTGGCCTGATCGTGCAAATACTCCAAACCTTTAGCAGCACTTAATGCTATTTTCATTCTTGTCAACCAATCTAATGGCTTTTGCTCCGGCGCTAGATCTGAACGTAAAATTCAATTCGATTCATGCACATGCAAATGTTGAATATATATAAATATAGAGAATAGAGATAAAAAGAAGTAATTAAATAAATGAATTAATATACCTAAGAGATGATCTTCAAGAGATCCTGAAGCCATGTACTCGTAAACCAGAAGTCTTTGATCTCCATCAGCACAATATCCAATAAGATTTACAAGACTGGGATGATGCAGAAGACTCAACATCAACACCTCAACAAGAAATTCTTTGTTTCCTTGCAACCCATTTCTATCAAGTTGTTTCACAGCCACTGTCTGATAGTAATTAATTAATTAATACAAGTTTTATTTTTTCTGTTCAAAATCAAATTTGGATTGAAAAATATTGTAAAGCAATATATTACCTTATTGATGTTCTCAAGTTTTCCCTTATAAACTCTGCCAAATCCACCTTCACCAATTAGACATTCCTGCCTGAAATTTTTGGTAGCTGTGGCCAATTCTCTGAAAGTGAAAGTCTCTGCTGCAATATTGTTGCTGGTTATTGCTTCTTTATTATTATTAACGCCTTCCTTATTATTCTTATTTTGTTCACGATTTGTGGGCTTTGGTTTAGTATCCGCTGCATAATAAAAGCCAAAATCATGATTCTGAAAAAGATTGTTGTTTGGTATATATATGTATTGAAAATACTCACCAGACAGCGGAGGATGGGGAAGAGGGGCTGCGGGCCGCTGCCGCAGCGGCGATCTTTTGCAATGCGGACTTGTAGTGGCTCTTGCATCGTGAGAAGAAAAACAAGAAAAACAACGCATTCTTTTTTTTTTCCTTCTTTTTCAAGAATGTTGTGGCAAAATGTTGAAGACGAACAAGAAAGAACATACAAAGAAAGGTCAATTATGATCAAATATATTTACAAGAAGCAGAACAAACCGAATGCAATCAAAACAAACCCACCATGCTAATGAATCAAAGAAAAAGAACAAGGTACAGCTAGTTCTTACAATAACACCATGCTAACTAAGAACTGAAAAAAACTACCATTGAAGGATATTAAGAAAGAGCTAAAGAAAAAGATTGAGAGGTAACAGAAATGGGCGTTATTTGTTTGGATTTAGCGTGGAAATTGGAGAAGAAAGTGAATGGCAAGCTTTTTTTTTTTTTTTTCCCCTTGATTATTAACCTTTTATAGGAATTTTTTTCATAAGAATTATTTTAATTTACATTCACCGTCACGTAGCCTTATTCTCAATGGAAATTCAGTTTTTGAGGTTATAACTTATAATACCGTTGTGTTTAAAGGTAATTAACAATAATACGCAGTTGTTAGAATACGGTTATGTTTTAGGAAATTGACTGATGTATGTCCAACTGTTATAAAACGAATTAAAGAAACATTAGAAAAAAAAAAAAGGAAATTTACAAGACAATTCAAGTCTTTTAAAACTTTTCTTTCAATTCAACTTATTTATTAGTCTTAATTTTTTTTTTTAAATCAATTTATGGAAAGTGTATCTGTCTTCTTCTCTTTCCAGTTTCCACCAATAAATTACAAGAAAATTATGAAAGATTTCTTTCGCTGATTAGGCGACAGATTAGTGAAGGAAGTGATACTGTAATGACCACACCGACCGAGTAAATTTTGGTGGTTGAAAATGATTTTGTTACTTCCATTGTAGAGAGAATCTTGGCACAATATTAGCAAAGGATAGCATTCCTCCTGCAATGAACTAAGCACCGATAATCTGGGATCCGATCAATCAAATATGGGAATAGAGCAAATAAATCCCATTTTAAATGATTTTTTTTTTCATTTTTTTTTTAGAGATTTTTGACATCTCCATAGGGGTCTAATTTTATAAATGGTATCAAATTTTGTCACTTTGTTATAATTTGATACCAAGCCTTTTAATTATTGAAATTTGGTACCAAAACTTTAAAAAATATTGCAATTTGATACTCAAGTCAAAATTCTAATTAAAAAAACTAACATGGCATGTTGACCGGCTGACACATCATTTTGTTTGACTAAAATTTTGACTTGAATATCAAATTACAACATTTCTTAAAGTTTTGGTACCAAACTACAACAATTAAAAAATTTGGTATCAAATTGTAACAAAATGATAAGATTTGGTACAATTTCTGCATTTATCCCTCTCCATACGAGAAAAAAAAAGTATTCCACAAATAAAAATAAATAAAATGTAAGATAACAATCATTTTGAAAGTCTAGATTCCAATCAAACTAATGGCCTCTCAAATATTCAAAAACACGACAATCTAGATAAACATATGAGAAGCATTGTCATTGCAAGATCAAAGAATAATTTCTCTCTTATAAAAAATCAAATTATTTCTTTACATGAATCTTCCTTTTCCTCCTTGTTGATACAATAATTATTCGTATGCAGATTAACAACAGGATGAAGAATACCAATTCACAATTTTCACATGCTCAGGGGCATGAAGACAAATAAATTCACATATGGTCTGATTTGTGATTTCCTAATAATCAACCAACTGGCATCCCCAGATTTGACACATTAAAACACATGATCCATCAGGTTCATGAGCAACTAATAATTTTTTTAGTACCTGTCGAAGTGTTCAACTTGAGGAACTCCATGGCAGATCCCTCTTTGGCTCCCATCTTTCAGTTTTTCCATCTGGAAACTCCAGTATAAAAATGAGATAACTCGCGTTTCTACTCCATGTGCCAATGTAACTACCATTCTAGTTCTGCACTAGCAGCAATCATGTTTCAAGTTTGACATTGACTTCAATGGAGGAGTTGGTTAGGATGATATCTTTTGCATTGTCAGCTTTTGGATGATCAAGACAATCCATTTTGATTCTCATATGCAATGGTTTCACAAAGATGAGGTCCCTCAAATCAGCTTTCGATTTTAACAAGAGTTGAATGCATGAATCTCTTCCAATGCCTCCTCTTTCCTCCAGGTTCAACATATTAGCTATCATCACTGCATCCTTCTCCGGACTCTCCTCTTGTCTATCAAAATGTCTTCTAAGTTTTAGATACAAAGCCGCATCAATAATAACCTGTTAAATTAAATAGAAAGATGTTTGTGAAAACAGTGAACCTGCAGAAAATTTTATCGGGCTGTTCCAAATTCCACCTATTGATCTCAGCATTTTGAAGTAATCATCTTCTTTTTCTTGTGATTTCTACTCAATAAAGAGGGAGAGAGTTCACTATGGCAGGACAAGATAGAGTATCCTAAGAGGTCCCTAAATTGATTTAGATGCATCAACAATATTTTCTGTTCTGTCATTGGATATAATATGCTTATGGTAACCCAATTCACTGAGAAAACTGGATTAGGTTACCTTGAATGTATATTCCATTGCCTAAAGCACATGGAGCCAGCTTTTCAAATTTGTTCCAAAGTTGGCTTATCGCAATTTAAATTAGGAGTGTGAGAGAGTGTGGACACAGAGGGAAGAACAAGAATACCTCACTTGTTCCAGGACTTGAGTTGACAGCACAATCAATATGAATTCTATTATCTTCAGATTTGACAACTGAAGTTGTGGTACCCTCTTCAGCAGTCAGCTCTGAGTCAGGAGTTAAAAAGGCCAGATTGTCCAAATCATCATACCACTGTTGGGCAACACCAACCTGCATTTGAGCACCCAAAAGCTAGAGCTCTAACGTACTCTTAAAAAAAAATGGAAAATACCAAACCAAAAGAAAAATTAAAGGAATCCAAAGGAACATATGATTTTTTTTTTTTAATGTGCAACTTGAAACCTTCTCTGAGGATCCTACTAGACCCTCTTTTCCCAAGACTTCAGTCGCAGCACCCCTTGTCTGGCGCCATATACATTCTTCTTGCAATGGCTCAACAAGTTCAACATCAACAGGGATGTCTATATTTAACTTAAAGTCAATCTTACCTGATACAAACATGAGATATTCAGTGATCGCACAGACAATGTATTACATGAAAATCCAATGGACTTGGGATATGAATCATTTGAATTACTAAAATGAAACACCTATCAACCTTATTTTTCACACAAACAAAATATAAAAACCACTTCTTATTCAAATCAGAGTGGCAGAAGTCCAGATGACTGCCATTGCATGTTAAACACAACAAATCAAATTTTGATGGAGCTGCCACACCAAGCTCCTTTCCCTGCACCATTTATGGGAAAATCAAACAGTTTTCAAGAAGTTTAGTTTAAGAAGAAACCAAAACTAATTTTCCTTATTTAGAACTCAGAAGGCTACCAAAGTGAAAATCAGATAGCTTGAAAATGGATAACTAATAAGATATCATTTCATTAAGATTGTGACAAATTTCTTGCAGAAAATCGACATGAAACCTGCAAGCAAAAATAACATTCCGAGTATTATCAGACATCATGCCTAAGTGATACACATGTGATGATTCTTATCTTAGAGACAATGTCAATTCAATATGACATTTACATGGAAAATCGATATGCCATAGGTTTGAGAACTTCAATTAACATCCAACTTCAGATGAAGGCACTACATTTACAAAAACATCACGAAAATCTTAATTATCAGAGATGGGAAAATTCAGTAATGTGAACTTTCTATTTTCACTTCAACTGCAGTGATTGCAGCAAAATATAGAGACAGCCTTCTTTCCTCTCTAAAACACAAATATCAACTATCAACAACATAATACCTGGCAACAAGCTGAAACATTGAAGATGATCAGTCTGTCCTCTACCAGATCGAGCTCTGTTAAATTTGGGGAAAAAATTAAACAAAATGAAAAATATAAGACTAAATGAAATTGCAACTAGGGGAAGTGTTGAAAACAGAAGCATGCAAGCCATCAGTTTTAACGAGCAATAACTCACTCTGAATAAACTTTCTCCAAAGGAAATGATGCCCAGTAAGGAAATCCAAGGATCCCAAAATTCGAAAGCTGAAAGTTTGAACAGACACCTGATTCCCTATTTACTCTCAGCACCCTCTGGGCAACTTCAAGAAGATATTGGGATAGATGAGTTAAGAACAAAACAAGAAACAGATGAACAAAAAAATTAAAACTAATTAATATATTTGATACCTGTATCACAAGCAACTATGTGATCCTGAAAGGGTGTAACAGATGATATGTGACTACCAAATGGAAGCCCCTTCGGAGAGCAATTTGCATCAATTTGCAGTTGCTGCCAATCTTTTGGCATCTGCTTCAAGAGGGATACTTTCTCCATGATCAAGTGCTTACATGTCTCCATAATCTTCGGAAATTCTTTTCAGACATTAGATGGGAAAAATTAGAGTAAATAGTTGAACACAATGTAATAATAGGAAAATGATAGAGAAAATCAATTTCAAACCTTTGATAACTTCTTTTATTTCCCCTGAAGCCAAATCCATGATCCATAGGGTTTCAAAGCTGAAAAAAATCATAGACCCTTGTTGTAGATCACCCAAACTCAGCCAGAAAAAGCTTAAAAGTGTGAGTCTTTGAAATGTTAGCACTTATTTACATGCAGAGACTTCAACCTATAAAAACAATGTGGAAGGCAGCCCGCAAAAGTTGGCTAGCCTTGGTTAACCGAAAGGGCTTGAAGCATTTAATAGGTTGGCCTTTCTGAGACAAAACATAACTGTCTATGTGACATCTTAAGTCATTTCTGAAATTTGTAAAAAGCACCCTATTTCATTTATGTTTCCTTGTGTTTTACCTGATTAGATTTCTGGAAGAAAAAAGGCAATAAAATTACAAATTTTTCTATTGGAACATTGATTGCCAAATCAAACTTTAAAATAAACAATTATAAAACTCTGTTCTATCAAAAACTAAAGTTAGGAATGGAAGAATGCAAATTTTGGTCTAATGACCATCAACGAAACAACAGATCAGCCAGAAATTCAAAGGCATAAATACCTCAGAGGAGAGGACTAATATCATTCCCAGGCCCCTAGCTCCCTGCCTAATTTAAGTGTGCGACTCCATATGAGGACCTCCTTCACTGTCCCACACCTCTATCCAAAAACAAGTATAGTTCACCAGTTCCACCAAATGCCTCTCCCTTTCTTTTACTAATTTATTTTAGTTTCAGATTGAATTGTTCCACTTTTACAATTCTTTCTCTTTTAACTATACATCTCTTGTAAGAACTAGAATCTTTAGTACTTATTAATGATGATTTATCGTTGCAATCTTCAAGTGAACCAGAAAGACTTAACTACATCAGTGATGTATCATAAAAGGAAATATTATGGACATAGGCAGAAACTAGAATCAAATTTCAAACATACTGCCAATACCCCTCAATATCAAGCACTGTATTACTGAATTACCATGCCAAAACATAGAAAACAGGCATATAGCCTACTGATTATTATCTAAAACTAATAACAAGAACATCATCCTTTACCTGCGGTTGATGATCAATAAATTATCATCTGCTGACTTCATAAGATGCCAAGGAAACACCAGTGTTTGGGAATCAAATTCTTTGGATTTTGTATCAATCTTCCTTGAAAAACCCAATTTGTTAACAATCCAGGACCATATACTGCTACTGTTTTTACTGATGCTACAAGTCGGATGAAGAGTCTCTAAAACCCGCTTCTCCAGGTCGGCTCTTCTGATGGCTTGGTTCTTAGGAACAGAAATAAATAAAGTTAAACAAAATTTCGCAAGTACAAAATGAATGACACTCCACTCTTTTCTCTATGAAGTGTTGATATCATAAACAATAGATCGTCTACTAAGGATCAACTTACCTGACTCCATAGTGCAGTATGGCCAAAATTTTTTAAAAACAATGATACACATGCACAAAACAATTACTTAATTGATTATGAACAAATCATTAAATGCAACATATTGACAGCAATTTGTAGGGGACATAACACTATTTTTTAAAACCTCACCTAAAAGCTTGATCTTTTGGGTTGAATGATGATTTGAAATGGTATCAGTGTCTCTCAGACCAAAAGGTCTGGAGTCCAAACCCTAACTACCCCCATATATTTCAACACACAGGAAAAGTGAGCCTCAGTTCATATCAAGCCCAATGGGCTTTTGCATGCAGATCTATCAAAGATACAAAATTATTCTTGGGAACCTCACCTACACTCTTGAGCATTCAGATTGAGTGTTTCTTTGACAAAATTATCACAGTATGTGGATAATGCAATATTGGGGAAAGCTAAAGGTTCTTATGTATAGTCTGAAGAATGCCAATATAATTGAAGTCTACATATTTCTCATCATAATCAACCAGGAACCGTTAGTTAAAATGATAGTTGGTTCAGCAGATTAATTATAATTTTTCAAACTAATAATATTGCATACGCTTTGATCACTGAATGGTCAGCATCTCCAAATTTATGTACCAAATATTAAGGCCCATCAATCACACAATATCCAAAATCATTATTCAAAAACTTAGGAATTGATACCTCTGAATCAACAATGTATAGGCAATCGTCAGCATCATCATAAAAGGAAGCTGCAGGTCGGTGTAGCTTGGCAGACTCAAATTCTCCATCCTCAAATCCTGGCCAAGAACCAATCTGACATAAAAATAAAAATGTAAGTCAAACTATTCACCAACATTTCAAATTTCAGCATTGTGATCATGTCTAGCAAATAAGGGTGAAAATGAAGCAAATTAATAAATTATGAGAAACCATATAAAACGGTCCGTCAAGCCGCTTACAAAAAAATCCACATCAGAAATTACTTCACCAACTTATATGGATGAATTTCACCTACGATCCTCTAATTATATAACTCATAACAACTTGGTACCTGAAAGATTATTTGTAACACAAAGGTATCTCAATTATCTAACTCGGTACTTGAAAGATTATTTGTAACACAAAAACACCCCAATTATGTAAATTATAACATTTTAGTATTTTAAAAATTATTTGTAACACAAAAGTACCTCAACTTTTATTTTGTAACTAAATAGTACTTATGTCTTTAACTATTTGGGTTCATTTAGCATTGTGTTTGGAAAAAACGTTTTTTGGAAAAAAAAATTTGTATTTTTAACTTTTTTTAGTTTTGAAAACTATTTTTGGTAAATACAAATAAATATATATTTTTTTCTAGAAGTATATTTGAAAAAAAAAAATTCATAACTTGTTTTTGGAACACTTAACAGCACTCTCAAACACC
>CATIWF010071853.1:0-10163 GCA_949630135.1 Balakata baccata
CTGATTACTCACTTGCCTAGGGAGCACAGAATACTATGCAGCTGCGATCACGTACAATGATCGCAGAGTTCTGATGGTACCTCAGCAGCTCTCATTTTAGCAAGCCTGCCTGAAAAAAAACATTAATAAATGAAAGCCAGCAAGCAATGTAACACTTACCCAAACTGCTGGCTTTCTGTTTTTTAGGCCCCAACACGGACACAAGAAAGATCTTCCTTAAATCCCAAAGCCTCACGCTGAGGATGTTAGACTTAGCCTGCTATTAAATATTTACAAAAACAACCAAAGGAGCAGTATAAAGAAAAATATTGTACAAAGCATATATGTTGCAACACTTAAAAGTTCAAAAGACATGCCTTATCACAGGCTTCTGCAAAGTTTCCGCATCCACACCTCCCACAGTTTCCAATACCATCCTAACGGCACCATTTGGCTTCATACAAAAAAACCAAGAAACCAAATTAAAATATTAGGAACACTAGTCAGAGATTAATAATTCATCACATGAAAGCAGAACAAGTTACTTCGACAATTGAGAAAATTTAACTTCCGGACAGGAGCCCAGTTAAGGCTTCAAGTTCCCACCTATCCTACTTCTAAAAGCACATCTAAACCGGAACATTTTACACCTCATAAAGGTTCTTTGAGGAGAGTAGATTGTGGGAGAGGGGGCAACCTCTTGCAATAACACATTGGCAAACCCTTCTCTTTTTCTCCAAAAAAAAAATTATTTTTATTTTTATTTTTTTTCCATTCTTTTTTGGGGGTGGGTGAAGAAGTTGACAAGAAATATATGATAATACGTATGTGAACATTAATGTAAAGAAGAAGCAAAGGAACTTATATCAGAAACCTCAAACTCCCGCAATCCATTTTGAAAAGTTCCACTGCCATCTGAGCTCACATTCCCCGAAAGAGACTCAGAATCTGCATCACAGGAATCACTTGGAGAAGTTCCCAGATAATTACTTCCTTCAACACTCCCATTGTTCCCCTCGCAACTACCTGCTACTGATTCATTTCCAATATCTTCACATGAACCAACCTCACTGGAAATGGAGGTAATTACACTAGAATTTGGGGTACAATCCCTCTCGACATCGTCAGAAGAAAATAACTTTCTATCATCCGGGCTTGTTTCACTCACAGCAGTGAATGCCAAACACTCTGCAGATGTGCCACCAAACTTATTACTCAGAATTTCTGGAGAAATTGAATCCCTTCTCTGAGGACTAATAGAGCATCGTTTCTCAGGCATATTATTTTTCACATCGACCACATCAGAATCCTTTTTCCTTTTAAGGCCTCTATCGCCAAGTCCACCATCTTCACCACACAGTTTGTCTGGCTGCTGCTGTGGAGAGATCCTAGGATGTCGAGGGCGTCTATAACCATCTGGGAAAACATAAGAAGGAATTTGCTTCCTTCGAACATGAGAGACATAAATTTCCATTCCTGGTTTCCAAAACATATACATGTTTATGGAATGTCTAAATTCATCTACTGTCCCTCGGATATCAAACTGCTGGCCTTCCTGGATTACCTCCCCCTGTTTTCTCTGCAAGCCCATAAAAAAGGCACAATGAGCACATGCTTTGGAAGTATCCACATACTCATGAGGGTAAGGATGACACTGCAACTTTCCGTATGTGTCCCGCTCAATCTGCAATAACAAGTGGAAAAATGGAAATGAAGCAGAAAAACATATTACTGGGTATTTCCATTCTTTTCACAAAAGGCTTGCAATGCAATTAGAATATTCTTTCCATTAAAAAGAGTTAAAAAAAAAAAAGCATAAATAATACCATAAGAGTTAACTGTCTTAATCGGGATTCCACCCAGCCTTTCCAAGAACGCAAGTCATCAACATCAGCTGCAACTATGTCAACCTGCAAATAGTTCTTGTAGCTTTCAAAGAACATGTATGGCTCAAACAGAGTGGTCCATTGGGTATTATTCAGCTCTATCTCCTGAATTAAGCAAAAGGAAAAACTGTTCAGCATCCAATTAGAGTATACCACAGGCAACTAAACATCCCAACACTCCTTACCTGACAAATCTTATTACCATACTGGAACTGCTCCATCATGACACGTAATGTACTTGTTGAGACATTGTAACTAGAATTCATGCATGGATATGCAGGTGTTATGATTGGCATATGATGAGTTCGGTCACGAGGATTTTTACGTGGATCCCAAACAGAAAATCCAAGTTCATCCTCTTCAATGGAACACAGCATAACAGGGTTTGGCCAACGCCACTGTGTATAGACCCTGAAAAATCTAGAAACAAGCATACTGGGAATAGCTTTAGGATAAAGTTGGCACACTCGAGCAACAAGGAGAGCCCAGTTTACACCACCGAGAAATCCAGTCACCTGAACATAAAAACATGAAAAAACTCTAGAAACTGATCAGGGCATAAATGTGGGCAAGGGAAGGGAAGAAGAATGAATAAAAAATAGAGAAAAGGCAATCACAATAAAATATAACAAATTGTAATAACTCACATTGGAATAAACACCACGCCTTTTAGCCCAAAACTTTAAACACCGAAGTGTCGTGCGAAAATGCTACAATTTCAAAAGGATGTAGAATTAAGCGAAAAATATTCAACACACTGATCATAAACTGCAAACTAGAAACAGGCCAAAGCAACCTGTATAGCAATAACAAACTTAACTATCCAACAATGCACTTCACCTCAACATTGGGAACAAGTTTAAGAATTTGATCAGCAACCCTGCAGCCATTAAGGCTCCTAACAGTAGGCTCATCAACATCATAAAGCACAGATACATCTGATATATCCAAGTCCTGTCCACAAGCCAGAAATCAATATATACACACACACATACAATTGAGAGAAAGAGAGAGAGGAACAGTCCTAATATATAAACTCAATTTAAAAAGAAAAGAGAACTTATCCTACATAGTCCACCACCAAAAGGACATTACGTATTTACCTAATTACCATCATCCAAATTAAAGTTAAAAAAGCATCCCAAAGAAAGAGTGGACATGAAAGTTCACAGTCATGGGTGCATAAACTCAGTAAAGTATATAATCAACTAATACTTAATTAGCCAACAAAACTATCAGCCTGAAACATACAATAAAACTTCTGAGATTTCAGACAACAAATTAAAACATATGCAATACACGATAAAAAATTGCACATTATACAAGAAACTTGTATGGACACAGAAAAACTGATGCCTAAGAAAAAGCTTCGTGGAAAAATATTCAAACTAATGAAGCATGTTCAAATACATATGTTAAAGGGAATCAAAACCTACTTCTGGCACCACCAATAGAGAGATACTTGCATAGAGAAGATCAATTGATATTTGATCAAATTTGAATTTCATCACAGGGACGTGAGCATCTGGAACAGGTTGTAACTCTGTGACTTCCTCCATTTCTGCCAAAATGTTGTGCAATACAAAGAAGAAGTCCTCCTGCCAAAGGAGGCCTAAGATTAGATTTACTGAAGGACGAGATACCAGATACACCAATGAATTAGAGAATTTAGCTGTAAGGATTACCTCCCTATTGACATAAGATGGCCCAACACATAATGTGTCAATGTCAGCCCCGGCACCATGCACCTGCCCGACCATAAACTTAAGTAGATTCCATAGACAAAAATTGAATTGGGAAAAAAAAAAAGCGACAACGGGTCAAGAAAAACAAAAGTGCCCAGAAGACCAGCAATTAGCTAAAATATGATTACCATTAGATTTCCCATTCCAATAACATGATGACATAACATTGAATGCATTTATCAACATCAAGTGAAAAGCCCAATTGACAACAATAATGCAAGTCTAGAATACATACCCCAAGCCGATAAGAGCCAAAAGTAAAAATGACAGCATTGGCATCCTCCACCATTTGATCTGTGTACCCCCTCAAGCGAGTGAGCTGCTTCACCCAATCTTTAACAATCTGATATGATAAATAGAGAAATTACTTAAAACTTGGTAAGATAATGCACGCAGACAGTCCATGAAAAATTAAATAAAAACCGAATAGTAGATATGGTTACTTTGTTTTTTAGATACTTTGCTTTCAATTTATCCACCTCACCACACGATGGAAGCTGCTTCCATCATCCAATGGCGGTTAATCAAAAAGTAATGTATTTACTCTGTTAAAAAAAATGTGCACATATAAAGTGCGAGACCTGGAATTCTCCAATAACTTATCAACTCATCCCACGTTATTATATCAATCTTCTATTAACATAAAAAACAAATGAGAAATTTATGATGGTTAATGAAGCAATATTATTTCTGAACATATTATCAATCCTCAATGGCTAATTTAATGAAGATCAAGCAAATTCCACACCCTGATCCTCTTATCCTCAATTGACTATAGAAAAAAGAAACACAAATTAACAAGTTTTGAATTTTTTTTATTTAATTGACTGATTTTTTAAATTTTTTATAACTGTTTTTTTCAAAAATGCTTTTAAAAAATATCTATTTACCTGCTTCTACCCAAAAACAGTTTCCAAAACTTAAAAAAGTTAAAAATACAAAGTTTTTTTTCCCAAAAACGTTTTTCCCAAACGCAATGTCAAACAGGCCTACATGGCCCCTAAAATATCCTAACAATGAAATAAAAATCCTCAAAAAGAATGCCACCCACGCATTGTGTCAGTCAATCTCATCATAATTAAGTTATAATTGCAACATATGAAGGCACAACCAATAAAAGAGGGAGACTCGTTACTAGTTAGTGTCCTTAAAAGATTTATGTAAAATCTCCTTGAATCAATATCCTTCCAAAAAGTTTGAGATACATTAGTATCCTAAATGAAGGCATTGGACTATTACAACATTTCAAGGTTAGCAAAGTACTATAAGAAACTTGGCATAATTTAGCTACTTCCCAAAAAAACAAAAAATCAAATTCATGCCTTCAGTTCTAATGGTGTAAATAGAAATTAAAACTTGCAGAGTAGAAGACATCATTCTCAAAATAAAACGTAGATGATGTATATGGGCAGAATTCATCCTTGATATCCTTCCAAAAAATATATATTCTCTTATCTCATTTCAAATCCCTCATGAAAAGCTATAAGTTTTGCATTTAGGGGTACAAAACATATTTTTCCAAAATTCTTCTTTGATGCTAAATGCCTCAATTAATTTTCTACAAAAACTACCATAATTTACTTTCTCCAGTGATCAACGGATGACTTCTAAAAAAAGAAAAGGATAATCCTTTTAGTCAGAGTTTCTTGTCAAAAAGAACATTAAACAACTATAATAGAAACACTATCTTGTAGTCCAAATCAAGAAACAGCCGTATTTCACCTGCCCAATCCGACGCAGAACCTCCTCCCTCTTTGCGGCTTCCTCTTGGCTCTCGTAAAGCCCAGAATCACCCAAGAACTTCCACGCAACACAGACGCAATAACAAATCAGAATTTCAGAAACAAAAACCATCCAAATGCCTAATATTAATCGAAACTTAATCGAAAAAGCGATAAAGAAACAAACAAACACCTTCTCTAATTCACGGCTTCTCTGGATATCAGCTTCGCTAGGCCCCGCCATCGATATCGGTTTCGTCACGCCGTACTGTTTAGGCGGCGGGGGCGACGCACTGAAACCCTCCATACCCATCGTATCGGCACCAACCAAAACTACAAATTGTAACACAACTTGATGATAAAATCAAAAATCAAACCCTAAAATCCGAAAAGAAAATAAAAAAATCAAACCCTGAAAACCCAAAATACAAATACGAAAACCCCGCAATTTTCATGAAACCGAATAAAACGATTTAAAAAAAAAAAAAACCCCTTCAAGAACCCAACGGAAAACGAAAGATCCAAAAAGAAGAAAAATTGACAGAAAAAGAGGGAGCGGAGGGGAGGGGAGGGGAGGGACACCCGGATAAGGGGGCCGATTGGTTGGATACACGGAGGGTTGGGTTGGGAGAACAATTGTTGAGAGAGAAAGAAATAGTTGATTTTTATTTTAGCGGATATTTTAGTCGGTGAGACGCGTATCAGTAGGTTGGGCCACGGTTCACCCGAAATTGTGAAACCGGATTAAAATTGGACCGATTAAATCTATACCGGATCGTTAACTGTCAGTTCTGATAGGGTGTGCATAACCGAAATCCGAATAAAACAGAATGCTATTTGGTTTATTCAATTCAGTTTATTTGGTTCAATTTTACATTTAAATTTCTATTTATTTAATTCGATTTTATTTATATATATTTTTAATAATTTATTATAATTTTTAGATAAAAATTTATAGTTTATAATATTTTATTTTGATTTATAATATGATAAAGTTACGAAATATAAAAATTTATTTTAATTTATATTAACTAATTTTAATTTGGTATAATTAATAAAATTATAATAATTATTTTTAGTCTATACTAATTTATAAAGTTGTGATAACTAATTTCAATTTATGATAATTTATAAAATTATAATGATTAAATTTACAATGATGTATTTAATTAGAATTTTAAAATATTTTAATAAATTTAAAAAGTCAAGTGATATTAATTATAATTTATAAAGACTCTACAAAAGTTATGAAATATTCAATTATGATTTTTGAAAACTTAAAAAAAGTTTATAAAAGTAAAATAGTATTCGATTGTGATTTTTAAAGATTTAAAAAAAATCTATAAAAGTAATGTGGTATTCAATTAGAATTTATAAAAATTCTATAAAAATAAGGTGGTATTCAAAAAACTAATGACTTTTATAAACATCAAAATTTTAAAAACTTTGAAAAATTTTTTATGTAATTATGTATATATAAAATTCTTCCAAAAGTATTTTATATTGTCACAATATTTCAACAGATTTTTCATAAAATCTATAAAAGTCATTAACAAATTTATAAATTTAATAAAAATCATTAAAAATCTATAAATTATGCAAAAGTTATTGATTTAAAAAAATTTATAAATATCTTTTAAAATTCTAATTTAATACACCCCTCTTAATGTATGATAATCATGGTAATTGACAAGAAATAATCATATCAATGTATTATAATTTATGTTTTTTTACCTTAATTTATAGTTATATTATTTAATTATAATTTATATTTTATGTTTGAAAAAGTTATTATAATTTGTTTAATTTTATTATAATTAATCACATCATAGTATTTGGTTCTAATTTATTATAGTTGATAAAATATAAAAATTATAATTTATATAAATTTAATTAATTAGTTAATAAAACTGATTAAATCGAACCAAACTAAAATATTTCAGTTCGACTATAAATATTAATTAGTTTATTCAATTTTTCTAAATTTGATTTAGATCAAAATCGAACCGAATGAATGCTCACCTTTAAATTGTGGTCCTAATCCGGACGAACACATGGAAAGCAAATCAAGTACTTCCACCTCTTGAACTGTGAATTGTTAGTCCGATTTAAAACAGACAGTTCATGGTTCTGAATTGGCCATAAATAAAATTTTGACATAAGCTTGTGTTAAGTGATGTAACACGTGTCATATAAGTGAATCTAAATGATGAATGCCCTCTTTTTTTTTTTAATTAATGAGAGCATAACACTTGTCTAAGTTAATAGATATTTTTTAAATTCAAATTGAATTGTATATCTGAGTTAATATATATATATATATTATTAAAATTTAATATAATTAATAATTAAAATTTTTAAAAAATATTAGGAACCAACTGAACCGACCAATACATACCGAACTGACTAGTTACAAACCGATTTGGAACCCTCATCTGGACGGTTCTGGTTGGATCCCAATATTCCGGGATCATTGAACCATCAATTCCAAAACTGTGGCCAGACATACATATCAATACCAATGTTTTTTTTTGCAGTTCAGGATTCGTTTAGCATTACGTTTTAGAAAAATAATTTTTGGAAAATTTTTTTTATATTTTTAACTCTTTTAAATTTTGAAATTTATTTTTTAGTATATAAATAAATAAATAGATATTTTTTTTAAAATATATTTGAAAAAAACTGTTTATAAAAATTAAAAAACAATCAATCATTTAAATATAAAAAGTTCAAAATTAGACACTTAACAGTAATGTCAAACACTCATTTAGTTATTTTTTTTAGATAAATACTAGCAACATTTCTCACTATATACTGCCAATATAAAAAATATGTATCTATTTATTCATAAAATATTATTAGTTTTTATAATAAAAATTAATCTTAATAAAAAAATAGATATATATTTTTTATTGAAAATATATGCTAAAAAGTGTATAATAAAGTATTGATTTATTGTTTTTATTAAGACATCTTTTAATTTGATTGTTGTAGCGGATAGTTGATACTTGAATAAGTGGTTTGGTACTTATTTTTCAGTAAAAATAATTGAATTTATTTAATTTAATATATATATATATATTATGTTATAATATAGAAATAAATAAAAAATATAATATATTACTTATTTGATATAATTAATTATTTTAATAAATACAAAATTACTATAATAATTTTTTAAAGAATATATATGATATAATAATGACTAAAAAAATGAATTCAAAATTATATGTCAAAAAATTTCAGTTGTCTAAAAAATAGCTCTAAAATATAAATTTTTAATCAACGGTTGTTTGGGTATACAAACAACTGCCAGCTCTTGTTTACTAAATACATAAGTGTTAGAGTATACTAATCAATTCTTGTTTACTAAATACATAAGTGTTAGAGTATACTAATCAATTTATATATTTTTTTCATTACGTGTATTTAATGATTTTTATACCTTCTAACAGTTTTTCTATATTTTTTTTTACTTATATTACTCCATAAAATTTATATTATTTCTTCTCATATTTAGAGTCACAACATAAAAAAATTCATAAATAATATTTTATTATTTATTTTTCATCTATTTTGTTTTTTTTATTTTTTTTATCTTTTACTCTATTTCTTTATTTTTTATATATTTTTATTAATAAAAAATTAAAATAAATAATAATATAATGAATATTGTTGAAATATATACAATTTTAAAGACAAACTAAAATAAATAGTATTTTTTTTAATATAATAAATAGTAAAATATAAAGTATTCAACTATTATGAACAACTAAACCAAATACTCCTAAACAGGAAAAAAAAAAAAGTTGAAATAACAAATTACAAGGGACCAGATTCAGTTGGACAGCGTAGTTTGAATTTTCTTTTCTTTTTCCTAGAATTATAAAAATATAATTCGGATAATTGGGTTTTAATCGTGGATCCATGGTTAGACGTATGCGGTAAAGGAGCTCTTATACCATGAACGTTGTTAATTTTTATTTTTGTAAATATATTATTTTATAATAGTATATTTATTATTTTAATAATTGTAGATTTATTATTTAATAACCGTTGATTTATTTTTTGTTTTTATAAATTAATTTCGTATTTTTTTATATATTTAATTATTTATTTACTAGGTTCATATTTATTATTTAATAATTGTAGATATATTATTTTATAAATATAGATTCATTATTTGTTTTCATACATTTCTTTTATTTTTTTTATCTATATTTGATTATTTGTTTATTAGGTTCAAATTCATTATTTTAATAACTGTTAACTCGTTATTTAATAACTGTAAATTTATTATGTAATAATTGTAAATACATTATTTATTAATTGTAAATATATTATTTGTTTTCATGAACCAATATAGTATTTTCTTGTATATTTGATTATTTACTTACCAGATTCAGATTCATTATTTAATAACAGTAGATACATTATTTCATAATTGTATATTCATTATTTGTTTTTATGAATTTATTTCATATTTTTATATATGTTTGATTATTTGCTTAACAGGTTCGGATTCATTATTTAATAACTGTAAATTCATTATTATATAACTGTAGATACATTATTTTATAACTGAACAAGAACTTACAAAAAAAATTGAACATAATAATAATAAAAAAAGAATAATAATTATATTATCTCGCAAATCGCATTCTCAACAAGAATATGTTCATTTATTTACAATTGAACAAAAGAATTAGAGAAAAATAAATCATAGCAAAAATAGAAGAATAAGGAGAAAAATAAAAAAAAAACATAAAAAATATATAAAATAAATCACATAAGAAGAAGATGAAAGAAATAAAATAAGAAAAAAAAGAAGA
>CATIWF010071864.1:0-14303 GCA_949630135.1 Balakata baccata
AGACTTCCTAAGTAAAAAAATGTGACACGTCCTTGACATTGAGGATTGAAATTTGTCTTATTAATAAAAATAAAAATGTGGTGCTTCTTGTTGCAGTTTGACTTCTCATACACTTTTCTTGATTCCTTGAAAGATAATGACGGATCCGAATTCATCAGTCACTGTTGAATCTGATTCCGGATCTTCTTACGAAAGATTGGAGCAGAAAAGGAATCCAATAATGATAGGAAAAGTGAACTAAAGGCATTTGATGAAGCAAAAGCTGGTGTAAAGGGCCTAGTAGACGCTGGGGTTGCCAAGATTCCCACGATCTCCATCCATGATGAATCCAATTTCAAAGAAGAATCATGCATAGCTAAACATGACCATAACATACCAATCATAGATTTACAAGGCATCGATGAAGATCTGAGTCTACGCAAACATATAACAGAAAAGCTTGGAGAAGCCTGTCAGCAATGGGGGTTTTTTTCCAAATGATCAATCATGGGATTCCTCAAAATTTTTCGTTTGAAATGATAAATGGAATTCGGAGATTCCATGAGCAAGATACTGAGGTGAAGAAACAATTCTTCTCTCGTGATGAATCAAGGAAGGTGTTTTATAATACCAACTTTGATTTCTATCAAGCCAATGCTGCTAATTGGAGGGATTCTTTATACTGTGCAATGGCTCCAAAGCCGCCAAATCTTGAAGAACTGCCTTCAGTCTACAGGTATGTATATGATAATTTTGAAGAATTAAAGAAGTGAATTTGTTTCAGTAATATTGAAGTTGTTTACATAACTATAAGATTATTAGTTCAAGCTTTACTCAGATTCACTTGACTTGCATTGAAGTAATTTTGATCTTATATCCTCAATATATAATCACCATTTACACTGTATATCTTATGCAATTAATGTTACTGTTATTGATTTAACCTAAGTTTATTATTATTTGGTCCATGATTTTTTTATTTTCAGTTAGAAATTGCAATTGTATTAGTGCCGATTATTTCTACATTTTTGTTGAGATTTCAGTTGACATAAAATGCCTATTTAGAGACATCTTTTGTTATGAATAAAGTTCACTGAGCAGTACCAAAATTCCAAATTTTTTCTGCCCACCAACTGTTTGATATATTTCTTCATACGACTAGTTTGCTATTTCTTTATTACATTTACAACACTTGAGTATTCTTAGCGTATTTAAGGCCTTTTTTTTTTTCTCCAACAATAAATTAATGACAACAATATTAACATATATTATAACAGATTTATGTTGCTGTAGGTGTGATTTTTATAATAATGTTAATTACATGTTAATTAACTTATTATGATGTTTCCTTATGTGATTAACAGAGACATCGTGATTGATTACTCGAACAGAGTAATGAAATTAGGGCTAACATTATTCAGATTGCTATCGGAAGCTCTTGGGCTTGAACCGAACCACTTGAAAGAAATGGGTTGTGCAGAGGGACTTTATTTCATTGGGCATTACTACCCGGCATGCCCCGAACTGGACTTGACATTTGGTTCGAGCAAGCATACTGATAGTCCCTTCCTGACAGTCCTTTTGCAAGACCAATTGGGCGGTCTTCAGGTTCTTCATAATGACCAATGGGTTGATGTCATCCTTGTTCCTGGAATTCTAATCGTCAATGTTGGAGATCTATCACAAGTAATCATCTATGCCTGAATGTCGATATAACTGAGAAACAAGAGAATCAATTATGTTATTGGTTTTCATGTGTGTTAATTTGTGCAGCCAATTACCAACGATAAGTTCAAAAGCGTATATCACAGGGTACTAGCAAACAATATTGGGCCAAGAATATCAATAGCTTGTTTTTTCAGATCTCATTTCGGGCAAGAGAGTTCCTCTGGTGATAGAGTGTATGGGCCTATCAAGCAGTTGCTATCAAAAGAAAGAACCCCAATTTACAATGAAACGAACATGAAGAATTATGTTGCTAAAATCTACCAAAAGGGGCTTGATGGAACCTCTGGACTGCATTTTTTCAAACCCTGATATGATTTTTTTCAATATTTCAAGCATTTAATATGTATGCTTATGCGTTTGACATCGACGTTTTCATCTATTTTTAACTTTTTTGAATTTTGAAAATTACTTTTGGTAGAAATATGTAAATAAATATTTTTTTCAAAAGTAGTTTATAAAAAATTAAAAAATCAATCAATTAAATAAAAAAAATTTAATACATTTTTTAGAACACTCAATAGTAATCACAATTCAAATACTCCCTTAGTTTCTTATTGAGAATGACAGTATGCTAATTAATAATAAATGAATTATGAATTTAGGGTCATGATTATTTGAATTGTTATAAGAAGTTCTCGTACTTTAAAGAAATGGGTTGCAGAGAATTGTTATATCATAGGTTCTTGTTCATCTAGTAATATAGAATAGAAGCTCATTACACGTGTAAAAAACGATGATAATTTTGTAAATAAAATAAATTTATACAGTTATTAAATACATAGTGACAATTTTATAAATATTTATCATTCGTTTGCAGGTATGTTTATTAGTTTATTAAAAAAAATTTATTTGTTATAAACGGTTGGTTCATTAGCAATAAAATAAAGATTTATTTATTTATTACTATAAATTTATTTTGTTTTAAAACTCTAAATTCATTAGCAATGAAGTAAAAATTTTATGGTTATTGAGAAATGTTTATTTGTTATAAACTGTAGGTTTATTAAGAATAAAGTAAATTTCTATTAGTTTATTAATAGAGGTTCACTTCTTGTAAACTATATGCTTATTATCAGTAAACTACAAGTTATAAATTGTATATTTATTTATTATAAACTATAGATTTATTAGCAATAAAACAAAAGTTTATTAGTTTATTGAAACATTTTCATTTGTTAAAAACTTTAAATTTATTAGAAATAAAGTAAATATTTATTAGTTTTTCAATAAAAATTCATTTCTTATATTATTACATGCATGTTCATTTTATTTCTTTGTATATTTAATTTAATGAATATAATTGTAGGTTCATTAGAAATAAAGTAAATGTTCATTAGTTTATTAATAAAATTTAATTTCTTATATTAATACAAGTTTATTTTATTTATTTATATATTTAATTTAATAGATATTTTTTATATTTTGATTTGTACATATGAATCCATTAAATTATTTTCGAAGAAACTCAAAACACAACAAAAAAAATTAAAACAAAAGGCACTGAAAAAACAATAAATCGAGACAAAATCACACATGAAAATACCAAAACAACGGATAATAGAGAATAATGAAGAAAATAATGAAAATGATGAACAGAGACAATGCTAAACAGAAAATACAAAAAAAAAAAATTTACTCCAAAGAAAAGGAAGAAAGAACAAAATAGAAAAGAAAAATATAACTATATAATTGTGACAAAAATTACACCAAAATCGCTATACATATAAGTAGACACTGATCTATATTGCAGTATGGATCGAAATCTATAATATAATTTGCCCACTACTACTCAACAGGCTCTGAACAAGACAACTTTGGGTCTCAACAAGCATATTGATTGATATAAGTTGTCTCCAATATTAACCACTAGAGCATCTGGCACAGGAGGTACATCAATCCACTGATTTTGATGGAGTACTTGGAGTCCACCTATATCATCTTGTAGAAGTACAGTAAGGAAGTCATTATCAGTATGCTTGCTTGTGCCTAAGGTTAGTTCCGGCTCGGGGCATGCCGGATAGTAGTGGCATAGAACAGCAAGTCCTTCATCACAATCCATATCTTTCAAGTGGTTTGGGTTCAAACCGAGTGCCTCTGACAGTAACTCCAGCAGTAAGTTTCCCAATTTTATTACTTCCTTACAGTAATCCTTTAGTATATCTCTAGAAAATAAATTCTGTTACAGGATTTCTTATGTTAAAGAAAATGATATAATGAAGAGGGGAAAATGGTTTCTCTCCAGTTACCTGCATATGGGTGGTACCTCTTCTGGCTTGGGAGGATCGGGTGCCATCATGAAAAAAATGGTGTCTCTCCAATTAGCGGCTGCTGCAGTATACAAATCAAAATTGCTGTTAAACACAATCGTTCTCGTATAATCACGAGTATAGAATTCCTTTTTCGTCTCAATATCTTGCTCGTAAAATCCACGAATTCCGTTCTTCAAGTCCCCCAGAACATTGACAGGAATCCCATGATTGACAATTTGAAAAAATCCCCAAGATTCAGAGGCATTTCGGACTTTATCAACAATCTCCTTACGGAGAAATGGATCTTTCTGGACAACTTCGAGGTCGATGACAGAAAATCTGAAATTGGAATCAGTGACATGAGAGATCTTATTGGAGTGATCCTGTAATTGATGAAAAAAGTGAGGGATCTTAGTGATACCACTGTCAATAAGTCCTTTCACACCGCCCTTTGTGTTATCAAAAGCTTCCTGTTCACTAATTTGGCCATCATCACAGTGGAAAGTTGAGTTCATTTTCTTTGCTCACTAAGCTTCGGAGAAGTTATTTTTTCAGTAAATTATAAAACTTGATCTAAAGTCAGTAGCACAGACTATACCGATACTGGAAGGCATTATTTTATTTATTTATTTCAATAATAAAGCAAGTTGTCTGAACTGTTGTGGCCTTCGTAAGAAAAATATATATATCTGGAGCAGATTTATTCTTGACTAGATAGTCCATCGTTGTAAGTACTAGTTTCAGAATAAGACAAACAAAAAATAAAGTAAATAAGCAAATTGATGGCGCCCACCGCTGACTAATGCGATTGTTTTTGCCTGTTGAATGAAGTTGAAGCCACCGCGAGTGGTCCAGGTCAGTTATAGAGCTGATGAAGTTTAAACCAGCTAATTCTACCAAAAATTGGATATAACATTTACAGGGGTAATTATATGATTAAGTTAAGCCACTGCAAGTCTCTCTGATCAAATAGTTTTAACTTTTAACTGAAAGTTCAAGTTAGAGTCCTTACAGAAAACTTCCCCAGATGAATTGGCGTTACATATTGCTTTCAAAATGAAGAAGAAGATAACGCCGGCATTGCATGTGGGTATGAATCTAAATCTAATACGTCCTGCCCCTGACAGATTCCCTTTAGCTAACAAATACAAGGATTCTAATAGAAGAGACAAACTCAGAAACGTAGGCCTCACATTAATTTGAAAGTATTAGACAAATCCAATGGCAATTTGATAGTATTAGATAAATCCAATAGCCAATTTTTAATGGCAAAGATCACCTCTTTGCTTGAGTTGTTTGAGCAAACACCAAATCAGATGCAGACAAGAGTCCAGATTTGTGGACATCAAGATCCTCAAACTCTTTCATTAAACGTGAGATATCTTCTTGGCTAATCTTCCCCATCTCCTTAAGCTTATTTACAGCAAACTCAGCAGCCCTGTGGTGTGGTAAGATGTAAAGAATCAGCGACAATGTTATTTGTGATATGATACAAGAAACAAATAAACTACAGGAGAAAAAGTATAAAAGAGATAAATAATGAGTGAATTTCAGTGGATTAGCATCAAATTTGTTCTCAAAGTGATGCAAAATTAACTTACTCAGTAACCCCACCACTATCAATGTCAGCTGTCTTCAGATCAAAATTGGTTGTCCCCCTAGTAAGAATCCAGTTGACGAGTGCCTTCTGTCTACTTTCAGTAAAAAGCTCACTAACGTAGAAAAAGAACTGACCCAAACCAAGATTACTAATCAAAATCCAAAATATAGCAAATACTCGCCCGCCTTTAGTTGAGAAACTCTTATCCCCATAACCAAGGGTGGTCATTGTTGTACAGACACAATAGAAGGCATCAATCATATCCAAGTCTTCAATTGTATATAGGAACATGGTTCCAACCATCATAAGCCCTGAAAGAATGCCCATTGCCAAAAAGCATTTATATCTCAGTCTCTTGGATTCTGTCTCCTTCATGAACTTAAACGGAACATTCTTTTGAGGCTTGCTCAGAGCTTTCACAAGCAATATTTCCTGCTTCTCCACCAGGTAGTCTGCAACTTTGCTAATAATCAATCCCACAAGACCCATCCCTATGAAAACAAATACACAGCAAAGTACCTTTACAAAGGTACTATTAGGTACTAGGTCTCCATAACCTACTGTGGTCATAGTCACAACACAGAAATATACAGCATCAATAATTGGATTTGATTTTTTCCCTTTGATATCATCCAGCACAAAGTAGAAGCATAAGGTACCAGCACATAAATAGACAGCCAAGCACACAGCCAGGTTCCTAATACTCGGGTGGAGTTTCCCAAAAATGGATTTGGGACAAGTAAGTGAACCATTGCTGCCAAAATTCAAAGGAATAAACCCTGATACTAGAGCAGAACTTTTCACATTGAAAAATCTTCTTTGGCAGGGAGCAAATGCTTTATTCGTTTGAGGGATAGGATCCACTAATCCAGAAAGCAATGCTTGTTTTGCCCCATTGGTTGCCATTAAAATGAGACACCTGCAGACTATTAAACATGTTTAATTTTCATGTTAAATCATAGTGGTTATGAACAAATTTGATTGAATTCCCTCCACACTTACAATTGTGCATTAGTGCAGTAGATACATAAATATGATACAAGGATAGAAGAGAGGAGTAAGCTAACACTACACATTACAAAAATAAAGCATATGCAATTCATTGATTCTCCCTCTACTTCTTAAATACATAACGATCATAGCAAAGGAAATGATTCAGAAAGATCAAAATCACAGCGTCAAAAGAAGGCTTAGGCAAAATTAGGAGCTAGATTATAGAACCCTCACTTACAAATTATGATCCACTGGGATTAACCTTGCGGAGTAACTTGCAAATAACTGCTCAGCCAGAGTTACTGATGGAAGCAGACTTGCATAGAATTTATAGTATTAATCTTCGGTAGGGGAAATTTCCAAGAAAATTCCATCATTATGAATTGGATCTTTTTCTTTTTCTGATTCTGGACAGAACTAGTAATTGACAAGGTATTGTGAACATGGGATGAGGAAGTTTCCTACATCAATCCAAACTTGAAAATTACTGTTTATGCCCAAGTTCAGTGTAAATTATACTAATGAGACGCTATCAAATCATTTTTATAATATAAACAACAAAGAATGAAAAAGAGATGAAATCATCCAAATTGCCCATATAGAATTTCCATGCATGCTGATGAAAGGAGAAAATGTGAGAACAAGTTATAACAGTAAAGCAAAGAGAGATTAAAGACAAGCTATACCTCGTTGAAACAACAGAAAAAATGGGGTTTCGATGGAGCCTGAATATAGGTATTAACCTCGGAAATTTCGAAGAAAAGACCCAGAACAGTGGCATGAGAATCCATAAAACTAGAAAGCAGAACGTAATCAATTTTTCCGGATTCCGCTTGGTAAGTGTGTTTATTGGGAAATGCACCAAAGGTATTATGACTAAGCCCAGCCCAGTTAAAAGGTCCATTTCCTAATTTGTGGCCCATTTGGGTCCATTCCCTTCCTGCGACATAATCTTCAAAATATAGTGTTTTCTCGTGGACAGATTAAAATGAACGGATTTTTACGAAAATGGAAAAAATCATTTAAATATTTATCAAAAAAATACTCTCCCTTAAAACCTTTTTTGGAAATAGAAAAAGCGCTAAAATATTATAAAAATATCGAAAACTAAAATTTATTTAAAATTTTTCAGAAAATTAATAAAATTTGAAATTACATAAAATTTATTCAAAATTTATTAAAGTTTTGTTTAAAATTTTCTTGATTTTTACCTAAATTTTAATTAAAATTTACCAGAAAATTAATAAAAATTGAAATTACTCAAAATTTAGCCGAAATTTACTTAAAGTTTATCAGAAAATTAAAAAAAATTAAAGTCATCAAGATTTATAAAAAGTTTCCATAAGATTTACCACATGTTTACTCAATATTTATCCAAAAGTTTACCAAATATTTATCAAATATTTACTAAAAATCTAAGATTTACCCGCGTTCACCAAAAATCTAATCAATATTTACCAAAGTAAATAACTTTATTTAAGTTAATTAAATAAAAATTTATTTATTTTTTAAATTTATCCAAAGTTTAATTTGCTAATTAAGTTAATTAAATATAAATTTACATATTTTATTTGGTAATTAAATAATTATTAAAAATAAATAAATACATGTATAAATATAAAATGGTAGCTATATAAATCAATAAAATTCTTAATATATATTTAAAAGATGGAAAAATATCATTTTCTGTCTCAATTAAATGCAAACTTGTGATAAATGTACATTAATTTTCATATTTAAAAAAACAGTTTAAAATAGATAAAAATAAAAAAAAAAAACAGTGACATAAAAAACACAAAAAAAAACATCTATAAAGTTAAAAAAAAAAACTTTCAAAAATCGGTAATCCACGATATTTTCTCTAAAACTGAAGTTGTATTAGCCCAACCGTTCAATTTGAATTTTTTAAATTTCAAGTAAAAAATTTAACCATCAAAATCAATTAATTAATAATTAATGAATTGACGATTTCAATTTTTTTTAACCATTTAAAAGAATAAATCGTTAATTAGTTTTGGATTTTTTTAACCCACACCCATTTTCTCTCAATTTTTGTTTTTTCGCTAAGAAAGAATGATTTTTTGGAATTTTTAAAAAATGTCAAAAACTTTCTAAAACATTATAACATTACCCTTGTTTAAAATTTTTTTTAAACCTACTAAAAGTACCAAAAAAAATGACAATAATATTTAAATATATTATATCTTTAATATATATTAGGTATATCTTAGTTCAGTATGCTTAAAAATATTTTGGATATTTTTTAATTTTTATATACTTCAAATATATCTTGAAAATACGAGAAATTTCTTAAGAATTTATTAAATATACTTTGGAACTATTTTGGATATACTTTGAAAATATTTTAGTGATTCTTTAAAAAAAGTAGTTTAAATAATACAATAATTAACACACTAAAAAAATATAGAAATAATTAGAAAATAGTGATAAGAAGTTAAGAACAATAATTAAGAAGGTAAAAATAATTAAGATGAAACAAACAGTTGCTAGAATAATCGAAGAACCTAATTCGATCTAGAAAGAGGTCAATAACTAATTAACATGGCATCCAGTCATATTCTGCATAGGACTTTGTTTTCTAGAGAGAGAAAATTTAAATAAAAGGACCCAAATCTATTATAAGAGAGAGAGAGGGAAGGAAAGACGGGATAGTCCGTGCGGGAAAGCAAAGACATATCACACTGCATCTTCGTCTTTAATAGATTGAAGCCCAAACATGCTCTCTCGAACAAATTGAGAAAATTACCAAAAGAAAATATCATGCCACATGTTTGCGACTTCAAGGAATTAAAATCATTTTCGGCAATGATTTTTCTATAACAATTTATAAAATTCAGTAATTTTAGTGTTATAAAACAAAAAATTATGATTTAGATACAAGTGATACAAAGTTTATTGATCATAAATGTAATTAATCTCGATTTCAAGTTGGTACACCAAAAGAAATTTTCCAAAAGAAAATCCATGCTAGATGGAAAACCGAACAAATTTATTTTTCTAAACTTATCCAATCGGCAAAATTGAAAAGTCTAGAGAAAAAATTTAAAAATAAAATTGCTTTGAAAAAAATTAAAAATAAGTATTTGGCGAAATTGATCCATGATTTTTATCCACTTTTGCCCTGGAAACACTCTCTTTTTCTATTTTTGTCAATTTATATTTAAAATAATGGGTTATTTCGTCGTAGATCTAAATTTTCATTTTATTTGTTTTTAGTTATTTCGCAGTCTAGTTGCAATATTTAGTTTTTTGTCATTTTATTATGATATTTTTTTTTTGTGATTTAAATGGACAAAATATATTAAATTCAACAGAAATAACAAATCAAATTATAGTCAAGCATGTTGCAAAAATAAAATTATAAGTATTTTGATCACTATAGTATTATTAAATGTGTAGGTATTGAATTAATTTATTGTTCTAGATTTAATCTAGGTACTGTGAATTTTTTTTACTGTTTCATCTTATATAGTTTTTAGTAGATTCGTACGTATATTCAATTGATATATTGCAAGTTTGAATTAATAAATATTTTTTTCCTTTCAAAAAGAAAAAAAGAATAAATCATTATCTTAAACATAATAGGATTCGTGGACAGCTATTAGCATGCATAAAAATGAAGTTCGGTAAGAAGTGGTAACAAGTGAAAATGCCCAATTACTAATCATCCTAAAAGCAGTGTCTCTCATAGCCAAGTTTCAGTTCAGAGCTTGAAGTGCAGCAGAGCAGAAGTGCCATCAAGGCCTTTTGCAGAGAAGTAGGTAGTGTATTCTTTCACAGAGGTTTCTCTGTACTTGGGAGGATTATCTTCAGACAACAATTCCTTAATAGGCCCATAAAGTCTTGGGGTTGGCTTATTGTCTGTGCTAAAGAAACATGCCACAGATACTCTTGGTCCTGTACTGTTTGCCACAACTCTGTGCTCCACACTTTTAAACTTATCATTTGATATCAGCTGGAAAAATCAGCGACCAATACAACCTTAGCCATAAAATGTTAAAACTAAAAAAAAAAAGTAGTTACGGACAGAAATTAATAGAAGTTTGAAGAGTTAGAATTGCCTGCAGAAGATCTCCGATGTTCACAACAAGAGCTCCAGGTGAGGGAGGGATGTCAATCCATTGATTCTGATGGAGAACTTGAAGACCACCGATATGATCTTGTAAAAGAACTGTGAGGAAGTCGTTATCAGCATGCTTGCTTGTGCCCATGGTCAATTCTGGCTGTGGACATGATGGGTAGTAATGGCACAGAACAACAAGCCCCTCTGTACAACCCATGTCTTTCAAGTGATTTCGCTTCAGTCCTAGGGCTTCTGATAATAATTCGAATAGTAAATCTCCCAGTTTCTCTATTTCCTTCGAGTACTCTATCACTATATCTCTGCAGAATCAGAAAATTTCTATTTCTTTTCAATATATTGAGAATCTGGAGTTCAAAAAAGAAAAAGATTTGCGAATCTCATCACCTGCAAGCAGCTGGAAGTTCTTGTGGGTGGGGAGGTTCAGGAAGCATAGCAAAGAGAACTGTGTCTCTCCAATTAGCGGATGGGGCGCTATACAGATCAAAGTTGCTATTATATAAAACCTTTTTGGTGACATCACGAGTGTAGAATTCCTTCTTCAGGTGTGTATCTTGCTCGTAAAATCGTCTGACTCCTTGCTTCATTTCCTCCAGGATATTCACTGGAATCCCATGGTTTATTACTTGGAAAAATCCCCATGTCTCTGACGCCTTTCGTACTTTGTCAACTATCTCTTTGCGCAAATCTGAATCTTGATCAACACCTTGAAGATCAATTGTGGGAAAACTGAGCTTGACATCAGCTGCAGTATGGGAAATCTTGTTTTTGTCATTATCTGGCGGATGAAGGAAAATACGAGGAACTTGGGTGATTCCAGCATCAACAAGCCCTTTAACGCCTGCTTTTGTTTCATCAAAAGCTTTTAATTCGCTTATTCTGCTGGAGTTCATTGTTTTCTTTGTTCAACTAAAATTAGCAATCTTTCTAGAGAAGATCTCAAATCTGTACCCGACATATATATGTAAGTCTGCATTACTCATATATATATATATATATATATATATATTCCAATTTGAACCCCAATTGCGATGTATTGACTGGATTATTATATATACAAGTTGTACCACACGCAACTTAAATACGTAATTAGGTCCAAAACATCAATTATCAGCTTTATATAGTTTTTCTGTGTAGAGTAAGAACTAACTAGTAATCAACTGAAACAGACAAGCCGCCTATATATGTATATATATATATATATATATTCCAATTTGAACCCCAATTGCGATGTATTGACTGGATTATTATATATACAAGTTGTACCACACGCAACTTAAATACGTAATTAGGTCCAATACATCAATTATCAGCTTTATATAGTTTTTCTGTGTAGCGTAAGAACTAACTAGTAATCAACTGAAACAGACAAGCCGCCTATTTGGAATAATGGAACAGATTGAGTTTTTGTGGAATATTTGATAATGTTGCTGCTGATTTTTTTTTTTATTAGGAAGTTCAATAGGCTATGAGCTATACATTATAACACAATATTGATGGATAGTTGTCGAATGTCGAGTAGACTCGAATTTGAGACCTCCTAAAATTCTCATAAATATCAGATCATCCCTTATTGCTAATGTTGGTGAAGATTTTAATCCTACTTATATTATTATTTTGGTAGACCAGGTAAAAGGGACAATTCCAACTGCTAAATAGATACGAGTGTTTAAATTAGTATACAGACAACAGAACTCTTTTATTATTTCAAGATTCTTTTATTTCCATTCCTAAGTTTCAGAGCTTGAAAGGCAACAGAGCTGAAGTTCCATCAATCCCTTTTGATTTATAGTGTTCGGAGTAATCTCTGACTGTGGTTTCCTTGTATCTTGGAGGATTCTTTTCTGACAACAATTCCTTAATAGGACCATAAAACCTTGGTTTTGCTACAAGAAGTCCAGAAAAGAAGCAGGCCACTGATATTCTTGGTCCCATATGGTTTGCCACAACTCTATGCTCCACACTTATAAACTTATCATTTGTTATGAGCTGCCAAAACGAGCAAGACAGAAAAAATTCACCAAAAATTGGGATAACAAAAGAATTAATTAACTTAAATTTAAGATTTTTACCTGTATAAGATCTCCAATGTTAACTACCAGAGCACCCGGCGTAGAAGGGACATTAATCCAGTGATCCTGATGGAGAACTTGGAGGCCGCAAATGCGGTCTTGTAGAAGCACAGTGAAGAAGTCACTATCAGCATGCCTAGGTGTTCCCCACGTTAACTCTGGCTGTGGACATGGTGGATAGTAATGGCCTAGTATCACTAGCCCCTCATTCAATTCCATGTCTTTTAGATGGTTTGAGTTCAAACCAAGTGCCTCCGAGAATAATTCAAGCAATAGATCTCCTACTTTCATTACTTCCTTG
The DNA here is from genome assembly GCA_949630135.1 of Balakata baccata. Taxonomy (NCBI): domain Eukaryota; kingdom Viridiplantae; phylum Streptophyta; class Magnoliopsida; order Malpighiales; family Euphorbiaceae; genus Balakata; species Balakata baccata. Next base: position 13,025 of record CATIWF010071864.1, read on the forward strand.
GAGAAACTTATGAGTATATCTCTGCAGAATAACTCTTATTGATGATATGTTATCAAGGAAATAAAGTATAAGCATTTCATTTAATGGTAAGTTTTGCTGCTTAATTATAATTGATTACCTGCACGCAGCTGGCAATTCTTCAGTCTTAGGAGGATTAGGAGTCATTTGAAAAAATATGGTATCTCTCCAATTAGTGGATGGCGAACTATACAAATCAAAGTTGCTGTTGTACACAATCTTCTGGGTATAATCACGAGAGAACAATTCCTTCTTAATCTCAACATCCTGCTCGTGAAACCTTTTTGTACCATCCAGCATCTCCTCTAGGACACTCGCAAGAATCCCATGATTGACAATTTCGAAGAATCCCCATGTCTCTGAAGCATTTCGTATTTTGTCGACGATCAACTTCCGGGGAGATGAACCTTTGTGGACGCCTTCAAGGTCTATGACAGGAAACCTGAACTTGGAATCAGCAGTAGCATGTGAACTATTATTATTACTATTGTCAATGTCATCAGGTGCTCTATGAAAAATGCGAGGGACTTCAGTAATTCCTGCATCAACAAGTCCTTTAACACCAGCTTTTGTTTCGTCAAAAGTTTTTAATTCACTTGTTCGACAATAATCTGACTCGATTCTGGACTCCATTTTCTTTGTGCAGGAAGGTTACAGTACTAAAATTCTCTTGAGAGAGAGTGTTAGATAAGATGGAAGAAGGTATATTTATCAGCAGAATATATCTGTATATGCACGGAATATTAACTATTAAGCCTGCTACTTGATCCATGGGGGCCAGAAAGATAGATGAAAGCGATTTCATGGTTTTTATATTGGAAGTGACATCAATTGCTATTGCTATGCTCTACGGAGTGGGGATTATCTTCCAATAAAAGCACCTGAACACGCCAAATAGTTTTGAAGATTGCTGAAATCCTGGCCAAATAATACAAGCAAACTGCCAAATAATTTTCTCCTGCTTCTGGCTAACCTGTCACTGAAAGACGGAAACAAAAACCAATACTTGTTCTTCTGTTATTGTCAAGGTTGTAAAAACCGGCCCGATCATTGAACCGGGAAAGCCAGCGGGTCACGGATTTAAGGTCGAACCGGGTTTGAATCGGGGTCGAACCGGCCTACGTAATATTTTCATAAAATATAACATGTCTCATATATAATAAAATATAATATGTCTCATACATAATAAAAATAGAGAATAAGTTGGAAATTTTTTCTAGTGTACAAGAATAATATAACATGTCTAATATTCTCTTTTTTA
>CATIWF010071940.1:0-30841 GCA_949630135.1 Balakata baccata
TCCACACTCTCGTATGGATTCTGTTTTAAAATAGTCTTTTGAGTTTCATGTCTTTTGGAATTTCAATTTCTGATATTTCAACTATTAATTTTACCATTATTTGAGAGTTACAAAGGCATTATTGGTAGCCTTTAAAGGAAAATAATCACAATTAATCTCATATCTCCTCCATCTAGTATAAATAGGCAGTTTTGGCTTAAAATTTGAAGAGTTTACTTTGATTGTTCTTGAAGTGTTTCTTTCTTTCTTTTCCTTCTTCTTCTCAAGTGATAGAGGGTGTGACAAGTTAAAAGTTCGCTGTAAGTAGGTGTTGTGTGTTCAACAACTACTTGGAATCTGTTGTATCCTAGGAGACAAACGCCGGTTATCCTAAACACCAGTGTAGGAGGTGAATTTGTCTTAAGAAAACTGTGTGCTACACAGGCCTCAGATTGGTTTTCCATTTCTATTGTTATTGTGTTTTTTGAATATCGAATTAACAATTCTCCTATTTGTTATTAACAATCTTAAGACAAATTTCGTTTGTTAATTCTTTATTCAGATTTATTAATTCTTGGAATTAATATAATTTGTTTGTTGTTGTAGAAATTGAGAACACGGTAGCTGCTACCAATGTTTGGGATGGATCCCAGCCATCAGTTTCTATTGCTCGGGTTGTCTCTCCAGTTGTGCCTGTAACGGCACCTGTGAACCATAGAGAGAAACCAGAAAAATTCAATGGATTGAATTTCAAGAGGTGACAGTAGAAAATGTTATTTTACCTAACTACCTTAAATCTTGCACGATTCTTGGTTGAGGATACTCCTACTCTTAAAGAGGATGAGCAAGATGTTCAAACAAGGATGGCCTATGACAGTTGGCATCATTCCGACTTCATGTGTAGGAATTATGTCATGAATGTGCTGCATGATTCATTATACAATGTGTATAGTGGAATTAAACTGCAAAATAGTTGTGAGAATCATTGGACCGAAAATATAAATCTGAGGATGCCGATGCCAAGAAATTTATAGTGGGACATTTCCTAGACTATAAAATGGTGGATTCTAAGACTGTGGTAAGTTAAGTTTAAGAGCTTCAAGTTATTCTTCATGATATTTATGCTGAAGGAATGAACTTGAGTGAAACCTTCCAAGTGGCTGTAATGATTGAAAAATTACCCCATGGCTGGAAGGATTTCAAAAATTACCTTAAGCACAAGCGAAAGGAAGTGAATATTGAAGAGCTAATTGTAAGACTTCGAATTAAAAAAGACAATAGAGGCTCAGAAAGGAGGGGGTTGAATTCTTCTAAGGCTAAGGTAAATAATGTTGAACATGGACAAAATACCAAAAAGAAGAAATTCAAGGAACCTAAAATAGGTCCCAAAGGTGGAGTTTTTAAAAAGAAATTTCTAGGCAAATGCTTTAATTGTGACAAGAAGGGTCACAAGGCTTCTGATTATAAGCTCCCAAAGAAGAAAAGGAGCAATGAAGTTAATCTTTTGCAAAATATTACTCAAGAAGTTTTTGATATTAATCTTGCTGCTGTGATATCAGAAGTGAACATAGTTGGGTCTAACCGGTGCCACAAGGTACATATGCTCAAATCTTTAGATGTTCTCTACCTTCAAGCCGAAGAGTGGGGAAAAATTATTTATGGGCAATTCTGCCACTTCTGAAGTTCTTGGTGAAGGACAAGTAGTGCTAAAGATGACTTCTGGTAAGAAGCTGACTCTAAACAATATTTTGTTTGTGCCTGATATTCGCAAGAGTTTGGTGTCAGGTTCATTGTTGAACAGTCATGGGTTCAAAATGGTTTTTGAATCAAACAAAGTTGCTTTGTCCAAGGGTGGAATGTATATGGGCAGAGGGTATGCTATTGATGGGCTTTTTAAGCTCAATGTAATTGTTATTAAAAGTAATAATGAAAGTACCTCTTCTGCTTATTTGATTGAGTCTTCCAATTTATGGCATGGTAGACTAAGACATGTTAATTATAATACCTTAAAAAGGTTAATTAACTTAGACCACATACCTAATTACCATATTGATATAAAACATAAATGTGAAATTTGTGTTGAGACAAAACTAACTAGATCATCTTTTCAAAATATTGAAAGAGAAAGTGGATCACTTGATTTAATCCACAGTGATGTATGTAATTTAAAATTTGTTCAAACAAAAGGTGGAAACAAATATTTTATCACATTTGTGGATGATTGCATAAAATATTGTTATGTGTATTTGCTTAAGAGCAAAGATGAGGCTATAGCGAAATTTAAACTCTATAAAATTGAGGTTGAAAATCAACTCAATAGAAAAATCAAAGTTTTGAGAAGTGACCGTGGTGGTGAATATATGAGACCATTTGGTGAATTCTGTGCACAACATGGAATTATACATGAGACCACGACACCGTATTCACCATAATCTAATGGTGTAGCTGAAAGAAAAAATCGTACCTTGAAAGAAATGATGAATGCAATACTGATATGTTCTAGGTTACCACAGAACATGTGGGGGGAAGCCATATTGTCAGCTAATTACCTTTTAAATAAGGTGCCCCGTAGTAAGCTAGACAAAACTCCTTATGAATTATGGAAAAGGGAGAAAACCATCCTCTAAATACTTGCGAGTGTGGGGGTGTCTTACTAAAGTGGCAGTTCCTATACCAAAGAAAGTGAAAATAGGGCCAAAATCAGTTGATTGGATTTTCATTAGTTATGCACATAATAGTAGTGCTTTATCATTTTCTTGTGCATAAATCGAAAATTCCGGATGTTCATAAGAACATGATTATAGAATCGAGGAATGCGTTGTTCTTTTAACATATATTTCCTTGTAAGAATTTGGAAGAGGCGAATTCATCTAAACGACCTCTTGAGGCTATTATTGAAAATAGTCAAGATCAAGTTCATAATGAAGAGCTTGGTTTAGAGGATGAGTCTATTGAGATAGAGCTCAGCCGTAGTAAAAGAGCAAGGATAGAAAAGTTTTTTGGACCAAATTTTATGACCTACTTACTAGAGGCAGAACCTCAAACTTATAATGAGGCTATAAACTCTTCAGAAGGTCTTTTATGGAAAGAGGCTGTTAAAAGTGAGGTTGATTCCATTTTGCAGAATCATATTTGGGAATTAGTAGATTTACCTCTAGGATGTAAAGCATTAGGATCCAAGTGGATTTTCAAAAGGAAAATAAAGGCAGATGGTTCAATTGATAAGTATAAAGCTAGACTTGTGATTAAAGGTTACAGACAAAAGAAAGGCCTAGATTATTTTGATACTTATTCCCTTGTAACCAGGATCAATTCTATAAGAATGATTATAGCGATTGCTGCGTTGCACAATCTTGAAATACATCAAATGGATGTAAAAACTGCTTTTCTAAATAGAGACTTAGATGAAGAGATCTACATGATACAACCTGAAGGGTTAGATATACGAGTAATCCAGGGCTAGATCACAGGAAAGGAATTGTAAGAGTACTTAGGTACTTAAGGTATACTCGTAATTATGGACTACATTATACCAGATATCCAGCTGTACTAGAAGTTTACAGTGATGCTAATTGGATTTCTGATATAAAAGATTCAAAATCCACTAGTGGTTATGTATTTACACTAGCTGGTGTAGCTGTGGCTTGGAAATCTTCTAAACAAACTGTTATAGCTAGATCCACGATGGAATATGAGTTTATTACATTAGACAAATGCGCTGAAGAAGCTGAATGGCTACACCATTTCTTAGAAGTTATTCCGAAATAGGAAAGTCCAATGCCACTAATATACATACATTGTGATAGTCAATTTGCAATTGGAATGGCACAGAGTAACATGTATAATGGTAAGTTTAGACATATTCGTTGTAGACACAATACCATTAGGCAATTGCTTTCAACAGGGGTTATTGTTGTTGATTATGTAAAATCAAAGGATAACATTGCGGATCTGCTAACCAAATGGTTAAATCTAGAGCAAGTTGATAAATCATCAATGAGAATGGAACTTAAACCCGTAAGAGTATAATAAGTTGATACAAAGAAAAAACCCAATCTAGTTGATTGGAGATCCCAAGATCTAGGTTCAATAGGACAACCTAATTGTAAAGATGTGGAAAGATCATTGTGGGGGATATACCAAGTGAAGATTGGAAATGAGGTTAAGCTATGCTTTTAATGATACATTTATGTAAGGTATCACTTATGTGGGAGTGAAGTGGGGTTGCTTCAAAGGAGAAGGTATTAAAATTCAATTTTCCAAAAACTCTTGACAGAACTAGGTAGATGTTTAGGGCCAAAATGAACATAACAATAAGAACTAAATTTTGTCAAGAAAGATTCTTGTGTTGAGTGTATCATATTTACTCGAGAAAACTGAACAGTTCAATGACATCATGTCAACTGGACAGTTGGTAAATTAAATATACTTTTATAAGGGAAGGTTCAAAGGGTAACACCTACCTATCCTGTGCAGGTTTCGATCGTCAAATTCTAGCACATAGTAAGGCTTTGTTCATATTACTTTTTCTCCCAATTTTATTCATGTGGGGGATTATTGGAAAAATTATGATTATGAGCCATTTTGAGAGGATAATTCAGGTGGATCCCATAACTCGGTTTTGGGAGAAAGACCCGGATATATATTCCTTGACATGAGGACTATGAATTAATATATTCATATGCTCAAAATGGAGAATGTGTGAATAGAAATTAAAGCTCTAAGTAAGCTCCTTGGTAAGGAGATTAAAAGTGAAAAGTAAATATGTGGGAGTTTGTCCCACTTCACTAAGAATTGAAATTGGACTTGTGTTTATATATAGAGATGTATTCTTACATGGGTAAGAAAAGTAGAATGGAAGACTCTCTCTCGTGCGCTCAGGCACAGAGGGGGGGGGGTGCAAATCCATGGTCTGGGATAGGCCAATGCGTGGGTGCGCGACCTACGTACACGAATGTTGGCCCAAAATCTCATGGTCCTGAACAAGCCCAATTTTTATGAATATTTTTTTATTTCTAGAAAAATTTGGCAACACTCCTGTATTGATCCACAGTCAGCGGTCTACCACGCCCGTGTAGATCCATACAGTCGTGTGGATCCACACGGCTAGGCCACTAACACGCCCGTATGGATTCATGTCGTTGTGCCTGCAGTGTGTGCAAGGCAGATCCATACTCCCGTGTGGATTCAGTTTCAGAATGGTCTTTTGAGTTTCATGTCTTTTGGAATTTCAATTTATGATGTTTTAAAGATTAATTTCACAATTATTTGAGAGTTACAAAGGCATTGTTGGCAGTTTTTAAAGGAAATTAATCACAATTAATTCCATATCTCCTTCATCTAGTATAAATAGGTGGTTTTGCCTTAAATTTTGAAGAGTTGATAAAGAGTTTACTTTGATTGTTCTTGAAGTGTTTCTTTCTTTCTTTTCTTTCTTCTTCTTCTTCTCAAGTGATAGAGAGTGCGATAAGTTAAAAGTTCGCTATAAGTAAATGTTGTGTGTTCAACAACTACTTGGAATATGTTGTATTCTGGGAGACAAACGCTGGTTATCCTAAACACCAGTGTAGAAGGCAAATTTGTCTTAAAGAAACTGTGTGCAACACAGGCCTCAGATTGATTTTCTATTTCTATTGTTTTTGAATATTAAATTAATAATTCTCCTTTTATTTTATTGTTATATATATATATATCTAAATTTCAATTTAATTATATTTCTAATTTATTTCTACCAATGTTGTAAAAATAGGCTTGATTAGCCGGTTCAACTGGAAAAACTGAAAACCAATTACAAGGTTGGGTAGTTTTGAGCTTTCAAACCGGAAGGGAATTGATTTGTCTTAAAGAAACTGTGTACAACACAGGTCTCATATTGGTTTTCCATTTCTATTGTTTTTGAATATTAAATTAACAATTCTCCTTTTATTTTATTGTTGTATATATATATATATAAACTTCAATTTAATTATATTTCTAATTTATTTCTACCAATGTTGTAAAAATAGGCTTGATTAGCCGGTTCAACTGGAAAAACTGAAAACCAATTACAAGGTTGGGTAGTTTTGAGCTTTCAAACCGGAAGGGAATTGAATCGGTGAGAAAACTGCCGAACCATCCAGCCGGTTTTGGATAATTTTTTCTGTTGAAAAATAATGGAAAAATGCCAAAAGGTTGCCGTTGGAATTTGATCTTGGGTATGTAAAGGAAGAATTTTGCTCATTTAACTGCTTCACCAACTTGCACTTAGAGCATCTCCAACAATGCTCCGTATTTAATTCCCTATTATATTATAAAAAATTCACTATCTATTTTAGTTTGTCTTGAAAATTATGTACACTCCAATAATACTCATTATCTCACTCTTTATTTTAATTTTTTTATTAATAAAACTATCTAGAAATAAAATGAAGAGAAAGAGTAAGAGATAAAAAAAATGAAAGAGAGAGAAAAGAACAAAAAAGAGAAAAGATAAATAATAAAATATTACTTATGAGCTTTTAATGGCTTTTAAATCTGATGAGAGAGAATGTAAAATTTAAAAAGTGAAATAGGTAAAGAGGAAAATATGAATGTTGCTGAAAGACACAAAACTCTCTAAATTTAAGTAAGAAGTGAAATAAGAAAACTGTTGGGAATATTCTTAGTGTCTCAATTGTAAAGTAAATAATACACACACACACACATATATATATATATATATAATTTATATTTTTTCATTAGTAATATATATTTCTAAAAATTTTAGTTTAAGTTACTTTATTAATATAAAAAATTATTTTGATTTAAAAATAAAATACGTATTTAAGGAATGCTATTTTTTGTTAAAAATTTTAGATATTTGTAATATTAGCAATATTATATATGTTATTTTAATTTAGAAATTAATTATGTATATAAATAATGGTATTTCTTGCTTTTAATAATATTGGTAATATATATCATAAAAAATATTTATTGTAATTATCCACAAAATTATTCATATTATTTAAGAAATATGTGTATTTAATAAAGTTGAATTCAAATATTTGTATTTTCAATATTAGTATGCAACATTACACATAAATTATTTTTTAAAATTAATTTGGTTCATATAAAAATATTATTTAAATTAATAAAAATGATACATTAATGATATATTAATTACTTATTAATCTTGTGCATTATGAATGATCTCCAATAATTTATCTTCTATTTTTATTATGTATAAAACATATTATTTCTTATTATATATGTGACAAGTTATATTTTATTAAAATCTTAAGTAGAATGGTTCAACCTTAAATCCATGACCCGCTATCTTTTCCAGTTTATTAACCGGGCTGGTTTTTACAACATTGATTTCGGCACATCAATTGATAAAATTATTATATAGGTCAATTAAAATGTAGCTTGATTGATATTATTACTTAGAAGAATTAGAAAAAAAATTGGAGTTCGAATAGTCTCCTTAGTATCCATCAATATTAGTAAAAATTTAATATTTTTACGAATGAATGCAAGAGAAAGACTACCCATTATTGTATATCTCTGTGACCTCCTAAAGAAAAAATAAAATTATTATATAAAAACTTAATTTTAATATTCATGTAATATTGTTTAAAAAAATATTCATGTAATAATATTAAATACTCCTCTATCTAGAAAAGATAGACTTAGTTCTATTTCATGTATATTAAGAAAATTAGTTAGTTTAGTTAAATTAATAATTTTTGCTTGATATTTTAAAAAAAATTCCTTCATTTATTATTATCTTAATTAAAAATAACTATTTAATTTTTTTAATGCAAGATTTAAATTAATACTCACGTAGATATTAATAAATTTCAAAAGTTATTTAAAATAAGAGTTAAAAATAAATAAATAAATATTTAGATATATTTAATAAATATATATATAAATAAATCTATATTATTAATTGAATAAAATAACTACACTTAAAAAAAGGTAAATAACCTATATAATTTCGGAGTATTAATTTTTCTTGGTAGTTTAAGCAATAATTAATTTTCTAGGCCTTCAAGTACTGGTATTAATTTTCTAAAGGTGACCGATGAAAATATCTCCCATTTAATTCCGTCATCTTTATTATATCTGTTAATTATTCATAAATAATTTGAGAATCATTGAGTTCAATTAAAAAAGTGAGAATTCAAATATCAATTTCGTTAAATATAAACATAGTATATATGTAATCATTCTAAAAATATTAAAACTGATATTCTCATTATTTGTGAGAACTGTGAAAAATATTGTGGAAAAAATCGAGTTTCAATCTTTTTATTACCTTCCATTAATATTGGTAGAAAAATAGAATTGTATAAAGCCTTTGATGGTGGTGCTGTCTAATAGAGCATTCTAATGGAAAAAATAAATAAACTTGTTCTTATTTTCTCTGGATTAAAAGAAAAAACATTAATTTTGAAGAAACCCACTACATTCACCTAAAAGGGTTGGAAAAGCATAATTGTATTTGTGAATTTTTTTTTTTTAAAAACTTTGAAATAAATAGAGGTGTCTGGTGAGGAGAGGTGGAACATGTGCTGTAAGGGTGGAAGATTTGGATTAATGACTGAAAAAGCTTTTAATAGTAAATGCAAACAAAATGCATGAAAAGTGCAGGCTATATAAAGTCTTCTGTTTCCTTGTTCGTTTTGCATTTATGTCTGCCTTATTTATTCAATTCCTTAACAACGTGTTATTAATTTGCTTTATAGATTGCTATTGAATGTATGAAGAGCATGTTGATTAAAAAAATTTTTTAATTTTTTATAAACTATTTTTTTCAAATTTATTTTTATTTCAAAGTAGGTTTTGTTTCAAAGAATATATATATATACACAAAATGGTAACAATCCTTCCTTATATACTTTTCACGATACACTTTTAATGTAAAAAAATATTTCTTTTTTTTATAAAGTATTAGCCTTTATTATAAAAATTAATAATATTTTAAATGTGAAAAGATATATTTCTTTTTTACATTGGAAGTGTACAGTGAAAAAAATTAATAGTACTCACTCCAAGAAAATGCAAGAATTGTGACGCAAACTAGCTATGCCATATGTCAGCAACGCACAAGTGACAACAAATAATTATGAAGTAGCGACGCCATTGCAATGCTGGTCGTCATAACAAATAGTGACAACAGTTTGTCGTTGCCAAATTTAGCTCCAAATGTTGACGATATATTTGGTAACGCAATTGCAACGCTTGTTGTGTCTCTAACTAGCGACACGAATGCTATGCATCACTACATTTAAAGCCAATGCAACGTTTTAATATGCATAGTTAGCGACGCTTCACTGTCGTCGCTAAAACAAGTACATAAATTTGACCATGGCATCGCTAAACATATGTGGCACAAAAAAATGAAAAACAACATATATAATACGACACCGTTTTAAAGATTATCTATATCATAGTGTAAGGTTATTTAAACCATCTTATCTTCTAGGTTTTGCCTCCGCCTCTCTTCATTCTTCTCGTTTCAACTCTTCTCTCAGTTACAACTCCTGTGAAAACCCTATTAATAGCCTCCGACGTCTGTGGGGTTGCAACACCAACCAAAGGGAAAAGGATCATGTACATGGACTGACTGGAGAAATTCCTTCAGGCGAGAATCAAAGTTGGAGGCAAGGTTGGTGTGCTTGGTGATGATGTCATTGTTACTCGTGAGAAGAGCAAGAAAACAAAGTGAGTCTGCTGTAGCCTTTTATTTGAGTAACTATTTTAAAAGAGAGAGAGATCTCTCTATTTGATTTGTGGAATCATGTGATTCTCAGCTACACTTTAAAAAGGTGTATCTAAAAGAAACCCTTTCTTATTATTCTTTTTTTTTTTTTTTGTTCCTTTTAAAGTGTTAGAAGTGGAAGCAATTTTTGGATTGAAGAGAGCTTCAACTGTTTTTTTTAATTTAACCAAAACATGCAAACACACTTTGCATGTTAATTTTGAGTATTTATTCATAACTTTTGCAAAATAAATTTTGTAATTTTTATAGATAATTTCCATTTGCCAATATCATCATATGGTTTATAGAACAAAAATAGAAAAATAAAAAGTTAAAATAAACCTTTTAGAATAGCATTCACTAAGTGCGCAGACCACACAAAAATATCAAAAGCTTTAGTTGCCTTTCATGATTTGCTAGACCAAGATGTATAATCACAAAATATCTCCTTTATATAAATTTACAAGCTATTAACACTTTAAAAGATTTATCTAGTATTTTTTCTTTCAATGTTTTTGCTAAGAAAAGAGAAAGCAAAATGATTGAAAAAAAGGGCTACCACGAAGAAGAAGAAGACGACCTTAAAAGCCAAAGAAAGAAAAAAATCAACTCAATTAATTTGAGTTGGCAAACGAAATGAAAATGGGAGAGTGGCAGATGATGACTTTTGTTTATTTGTTTGTTTATTTTTTAATTTGATTAATGATGCAATGATGGTGCAAGATTGACATAGCTCATTGATGTATCAAAGTCTGTACTCGCAGGTATACGAACCACCGTAGAATAACAACTTCACTCCTGAGGTCAATATCATAAAGAACGGTTCGACTTAAATTCTAAGTTTCCCTTAAATTGTCAATAGCACAGTTTAATGATCCTAAATACTCTAACTATAATTTGATGATCGTAAAATTAATTGACTCAATTGAAAACATTAAAATATTTGAAAATGATAAAAATGATTATGATGCAAACTAATGGTATAATTAACATCCAAATCAATTTTTAGGTCAAGTTACAGATTGTTTGTCTAATAACAAAACCCTAAGATATTCCTTCCAATTTAAACACAAGATGACTAATCATACATTCAAATGAAAGTAAAGAGCAATTAAAGACGGAAAGAATTTAACTTTTTTCAATAGAGGGGAAATTATTACATCCTTGGTAGCTGCTAAACACCTTACAAAAGAATTAGGCAAACATGACTACTACTATGATCAAGTTCATAATTATGCTTGAATTAAATATGAGTACAACAATAAGGAATTAAAAACAGAAATTCAAAACCCCCTGAGAAGTTTAAACTGGGAATCTCTTTGAACTGTTGGTCGCTGTCTTCCAAAGATCCAAGCTTTAGTTCCCAAACAGAAGGAATTCCAAGCTAAATGTATGTGGTTGCTACAATTAGATCTAATGGCCTCCTAATTCTCTTCAGACACTCCTTTGATCACTAAAGAACAAATTCAATTCATCCCCCAAAAGTCTATCTGTTGATTTTCCCTAAAAATTTCCTTTTATAAGTATGCTAATTATAAAAAATCAAATATCTCCAAAACTTCCTTTTTAATCCCCCATTATTTACTAATTACATAAAAAAAAGAAGAAGCAATAGCCAATAGAAATTGAGTTGCAAAATATGAGCCCACATAATCCATGGTCGGACCGTCAATTAAAAATGCGGAATTGCAGCTCATGATCGTGCACGGGTCGTGCACAATAGTTGGCTTGAAGAAAATGCAAGCCCGCGCACCTTGCACGACCAATCCTTCACCTTGCTATGCATGGGCCATGCATAATGTATAATGTCCCACAACTACATGCCCCCTTCACCCTACACAACCGTGCAGTCTGCTGCTCAACTCTTCTTTCTCGCTTTTGGCCTTCCTGAACTTCAATTTAACACAAATAGTCCCGAAGTTTCTCGTTTTTTGTGCCACTACCTACACAAACAAAAATGTAATAAAAAGAAACTAAATCTAAAGAAAACACATGCAATAAGCATTATAAATTAACATTACATCACTCATTTTCTAGCCACCACCATTAATCATAAAATCAATCATCTCTTCTATTAATCATGGTAATTACTTTAATTTACCATTATGGTTAACTTAATTAATAACTTAATTAAATTACGATAATTTTAATTAAGATTTTAATTAAAATTATATATAGGAGAAAGAGCAAAAATTAATCAACATTAATTTTAACTCAAATAATATAAGTGATTATTTCTAATTTAATTCTTAATTAAATTAATCCTCACATCATAAATATTAACTAGTCAAATAATTTAATTTGAGTGTGACTTATAAGGTCAATAATTTTATCAGAATAGAAATATAATATTAACTCTTTAATATTACATTGGATACAATTTCTAAATTCCTCGTATATTGAGATACATTAAATATCCTTACATAATTCTCCTTTTAATTACTGATAAAATCTTAAATACTAATTTGACTTTTAAATCATAATATTAAGTCTTTTCGTTATGATCCTTATATTGATTAGGGTTACAACGCGTCAAACCCTATTACTCAATATGTAACATCCTCGACTTTCCCACATGCATTATTACACGCATTCTATTTGGATATATTCATTTTATATATGTCATTCACATGAAACACATGCATATAAAGAGATTTTAGCTAGAACGTGCTCACGAGATAGATTTGCTACGAGTCGGTTTATCATAAAAAGAGCAAGTCACACGTGTCAAGTTATAAATTATATAAGAATGATAAGGTATTGGAAATTAATTAAATAAAATGATTAAATTTAAAATAAATAAAATTTGACATAGTAAAATTAATTAAAGTAGACAATTTGACTAGATAGTATTTTAGCAATAAGTACATGTAAATATATAGAGAAAATAATAATAATTAATTAATTAATTTAATTAATTATTATATATTTAAATTATTTAAAAATAATAGAAAAAGTAAAAAAAAAGAGTTAAGTCGGCAACTTTGGAGAATAAAGGCAGCTTTGGTCCTTTTGCAACCAGCTGCTCATTCTTCTATTTCTCTTCGTTTTTCTTCCAAATTTCTTCCTCAAACTCAACCATAACTGGTCACAGGTGAGTTATTTATCACTTTCTTTATTGATAATCATGATTTGAATGTTGTTAGATCATGGTTTAGGTAGTAAAGTGACTATATCATTTCTAGAATTCTGTTTTGGCAACAGTCAGTTACTGCTCCGTTTTCTTCATGATAGAGACTAATTTTTGAGAAACACAAAACATCAAAGTTGTAGTTTTGTGTCTTAGATTCATGGATATATAAATAGTTTTGCATGATTTGGTAGCTGTGGAAGGATATTGGCATCGAACTGGAACTAGTTCTATTGAGGAACCTAGCTAAATCATCTACTGTTTTGATTATGTTTCTATATGATAGAATCGATATTTGAGGAAACTAAAAACATGAAAGTTATATATATATATATTGTGTTATCTAGTTTTATACCAAATTTCAGGACCAGATGATGGGCGGATGTTGACTTATGGGCAAGAGTCATGCCTGTTTCATATTTGAGCTGCCTTATATTTGTGATACTTTTAAAATAATTTGTTAAGGTGAATTATGTGATAATATTGATCATAGTGCTATTGAAAGTGTGATAATCATATCGTGACAAAAGAAAACAAGTGGAATAAGATGGAAGATCCTATCAATAGAAAAACATGAGATAGATAATGCCTAATTACTCTAACTAGAACTAGAGCTAGGAGAGATGGCATGCCATTAAGGGAGCTGTGGTACCATTTAGGCCCGGAGTTAGCCATTGTGGGAGATGAGACCCATGCATTGAGGGGCTAGGCTTGATGTTGCACCCTTAGAGATCTTGTGATGATCTTTTCTCAGGAGGAGTTCCTAAGATGGCTCGAAGTAGTCGATGATTCCCATATCCATTTTAGTCCAATTTAGAGTATATGGGCGAGATGATCATTTGTGGCAAGGGTAAGTATTGAGGTAAGGTTATGATAAAAATTATATAAGTAATGATATAAAGTGTTATGATATGTATATGAGGAGTGAATGTGTACATGTGGATATGTTAAGTTTTAATAATATGGTAGGCATAATAATATGTATGGAGGTTCCATGAGAAGTGACATATGTAATGTGATATATACGTATATTGAGGCATAAATATGTAATTATATTATATTTGTGCAATGCCTAAATGTTGCATGAGAATTACTAGGGTATGTTTGTTAGTTATTATGTGTGCATGACATGTTTGGGATGTAAGTATTATTATGGAGTACAAAACGGACATACAAAATACAAGCACGTCGGGAATTATTGCATATGGGTGTTCAGAATTTTGTATTTTATTTCGTATGTGATATGTTATTATTTACATATTTGCTTGATGATGTCATATAATCATAGCGGATTTGAAAGTACATATGCACCACTAAGCACTAGTTGCTTAGCGTGTGGATTTTCTCATGTGTAGGTTGGAAGATTTGTAGCATCTAATGGAAGATAAAGTCCAGGGAGTCAAAAGTCAAGTCGACACTTAGGGAGTGATGATACATGCATGATGTAGAATTTTAGTTGTGCTTTATAAAAGAGCTGTTGAGTTGTATTTCCATTTTTTTAAAAAAAAAGACATTTTATATATTTGAGCTGGATATAGCTTGTAAATTTTATGAATGTAAATATTATATTTTTCATTTTCAGAAATGTGTTTTGGTTTCTAAAAAGTAAAGTCATCATGGCCATGATGCAAAAATGGTTTTTTTTCAATTATCGATTTTTTTTAGTAAAGATGGGTAACATTATCTTGTATAATTGGATTTTCTCTAGTTATATGAGAGGATGATACATTCAATTAATATGAATTGATAAGATCTTAAATTAATTAATGAAAGTCCTTGATACGAAACAAAGCATGAAGGAAATCGTAATGAGATCATGATGTTAGATTCCTATCATGTATAATTATGTTTGTATCTAAAATATTCCTAGCCATAGGATCAACGAAACAAGATACTATTCATCCGGATAGGCTAGCACATGTTGTACTCTTTGATTGGATCAAGCAGCAGTTCTCATAATCAATAAATATGAGATGTTTAGGGTTAACATGTGGATGTTTGCTAGAGCAGCCAAGTATATTGGAGACCTACTATGAGATTATCATATAGGTATTCTACACATATGTCAATGATAATCTCATCATAGCAATAGTGCAAATATTCTTGGACTTGAGGTGCTCAAAGTTATCTTGGATACTGATCTTTTGCTTTGACTACATTCCTCGTTGCCTCAAGAGAGGTCGCTCATAGGGTGGTGATTGGGTACAACTTAAGGTATTCAAAGGTAGTTGGGTAGCCAATATAGGATTCACTGCTCCCATTAAAAGGAGAGTATACCCACAGTCACTTGTTGGGATCATTACTCAAGAAACTTTGGCCAAAGACGGAATGTCTTGAAGTAAGTCTTCGAAGATATATCTTTAAGAGTAATGAGTCTCAATGACAAGCACTAACATCACTTGGACTAGATGTGACATAGTCTAGTAGGACTTGACACTTAGACCATGCTCTAAATTGAGTGGGGTATAGTGAGGGTGAAAGGATAAATTGCAAGACATTGTCTATGGAATGGTTTGTACTTAGATCACTAACTTTTTGGTCAATTGGGGGTCATGATGTCTTGCTAAATATCGTTCATGATTTGCTCAAGATCAAGTATTGATCTAAGTGGCCAACATAACTGGAAACCTAATGGATCACACATATTGAAGGTGTGCAGAGGAAGTAAAATGGGTTTTTGGATTGCATCCAAAATGAGAGAGAAAAACCTAGTCCAAATAGTGTCCTAATCGGGAATGGTATTTTTCTAAACGGGACACATGCCACTCTTGTCATGAGCGGGAAAGTCCAGCTTGCAAATAGAAAAAGTTACTAGACTGATTTGCATCATGTCATGATCGGGACATGAGGTGCCACGATCGAGAATCGCCCATTTTTGGGCATATCCCAACCTGGAAATGTGTTTTCCGATTGGGACTGAAGTTAGAAAGGGAAACCTAATCTTATTAGGATTATTTGAACGAAGATTTCAAACCCTAATTGCTCAAGGACTATAAATAGTCCTTTTTCAGACCCTAGAAGCTACTGCAACTACAGAGAATCAAAAAGATTTCTTTCTCCCATTGTCTCTTTCACCTTCTTTAGCTAGCACAAGAGATTATGAAACACCCATAGCCAAAGGTTTTCTTATTCGTATCCTTCATGTGGACGTCCATTAGAGGTGATTCAAGTAAGGATTATTTTGGTTTGCGATAACCCGATAAGGCAAACTAAAGGACAAAAGCTCTATTCAAAAGGTAGTCTTAATTATTCATAGCTACATAAGGCAATTTCTGCTCTTGGGTTTTAAAAAATTTTAATTTCTATTGCATTATGTATTTGATATGCATGTATACAATCCCAATAGTGGTATTAGAGTCACCCTATGATTATTATGTTTGATTTTAATTTGAAAAACAATGAGATTGCATGAAATTGATAATTAAGGTTCTTGGTTTTAATATGATTAGAATTGGTCAAATTTTGTGTTCATCACCATTAATATGTTCATATGATGTCTTAGGAATAATGGGTATGAATGTTTTGATACAAATTTGATTTGTATGATTAAATCATTGGGATTATATTTTAATTGCTGAAACTTATTTTAAATTGTTTAAAATTGATTTGTTATTTTAATTCCATGATTTGTATATTTTGGGTATTCATACGATGAATACATGTGATTGAAAATATGTTGAGAACGCTCTTTCATTCTATAACAGCAGCCATTGCAAAATTAAAAGCGTTTTAATTTTTTGAAAAATGCAGAAGTCTCTATCAGGAAAGTGTTCTTGACTAGGACACTGTCCAGTTCCAATTTTTAATTTATTTTCTAATCTCTTATTTCCAGCACCTTTAATTCATAAAAATGAGTTTTATGGATTTGTTTTCATGTCTTAAATATGTCAATATTTTAATTTAATCCTTTGAATTTCATTTTAATTATAGAAATTAAATTATTCGGTTTGGGCGTTTTGTAGCTGACTCGCTAAACCGAATTATGATAATTTGGGTTGGCTAGAGTTGGTCCATGGATCCCTAAATAGATGATAGAGTTTTATGGAATTATTGGAAATTTCGAACTTGATTCAGTTTTGGATTAAATTAATTTTATTCTAGTATGACTAGAATATGACATATGAAAAATAATTAAATTGTTTAATGTCAAAATTTAAGGTGATTTAAATTGGAATCAATTTATGGAATATTGGATTTAAATAAATAATGACATTGCGGTATTAAATCCAAAATGAAAATTACATTCAAATTAGGAATTAATTTAATTAATCAAATTAGGCAAATTAGGTAATGTTTGATTTGATCAACTAATTGCCTAATTAATATAATTTCCATATTAGAAAGTGGTTATAATAAAATCATATTATTATTTAATGAGATTAAATAATAAAAGTATGAGTTGGCCAAATAAGAATCTGACATTATTAATTTTCTAGATTACCTCCTTTTTATATTAGAGAATACATGCTAAGGG
Source organism: Balakata baccata (assembly GCA_949630135.1). Classification (NCBI taxonomy): domain Eukaryota; kingdom Viridiplantae; phylum Streptophyta; class Magnoliopsida; order Malpighiales; family Euphorbiaceae; genus Balakata; species Balakata baccata. Next base: position 17,314 of record CATIWF010071940.1, read on the forward strand.
TGTATGATGGCATAATGGATGATTATGAACTTGACCAATGTGATTGTTCATGCATGGATTTTAATTTTATAATTTGGTAAATAGGGTTTGTGTGTCTCTACCTCTCTCTTACTTTTTGTTGTATTTTTCTTCTCATCTAACTCTCCTCAAATGTAAATTGGGGTTTTCTAGTTTTGAAATTATGTGTTTAGATTATATAATATTAGAATAAAGTTGAAGTGCAAAGGAGTAAGAAGCAAAAAGATGGTGCCATTGACAAGAAGACTTAGAAAATAGAAAATTTGATCTCTATAAATTTCTGGATTGTAATTCATGCATATACCTAGGTGAGACCTAGTCAATCCTTCTATGGCTTGAGGAATTGATGCTAGAATGTCCATAATCAGTCCATGTAGTTAATATAACTTTTAATATGTCTTAGCTAAATGGATGTATGTTAAATGCCATGAACACGATGAGACTAAGAGAAACAAATCTCTTGCTTAATAACATTAAAACTAACATCTTCCATTAATATGGAGAGAACCAGAGTTCTTTTAGAGTTTGGGTTATTGGGCAAACCCAAGCCCACTCTATAAGAATATGTTCAATTATGAAATGAGATTTCATGATTAATGAGCTAGTTTTAACAACAACAAAAAAAGCATCGATTTATTGGGCAAAACCCAAAGTCAATGTGGATTGAGGCGAAATTGGATAGTGTACATGAGATGTACATGCATCAAACGTTGATAACCTAATAAGTGTGCACATATCAACAGTTGATAGCACTAGATTCGATAGTTGTATGAAAACTACAATTGGTATGTATCATATACCTACCAATTGACCTAAGGTAGTTTGTTAGGCAAACCCAAGGTCATTCTTAGAGCCCACTAGGAGAACTTTCACATAAGTTCTTTCAGGTTCATAGAGAGGGCTATAAATTCATAATAAAATAATGGAAGCTATAATGCGACTATTAAAAACCTAATAATGCATTCATATACATTCTCTAATATGTTTTCTTTACATCTACATTGCTAGAATCATGAATTAAATGTGGACCTACACTCCATACTCGAGTCAAATAAGTTGACTAGGCCTAATTTCTTGGGCTGGCTTCAGAATTTGAGAATTGTTCTCAAATCTGAGAAGATAGCTTATGTCTTGGATGAGCCACTTCCTTCTCCAGTTGCTGCTAGAGCATCTACTGATGAGTAGGCTACTTATAGGAAGCATCTAGATGATAGTGAGTTGGTGGGCTGCATTATGCTCGCTTCTATATCACTAGAGCTTCAAAAGCAACACAAGGAGCTATTTGATGAGCAAACAAGATCTAAAAGGTTTGAGATTTCCAAGTTAATTTTTAGCTCTAAGATGGTGGAGGAGACATCTCTAGTGCAACATGCACTGAAGATGAATGGTTGCATTAAGAGATTGGCTCAGCTGGGTTTTATGATAGATCGTGAATTAAATATAGACTTAATTCTTACTAGTTTGCCCAATAGTTATGCATAAGTTGTGCTTAACTATAGGATGAACAAGATCACATCCATAATATCCAAGCCGATCAATATGCTCAAAATAGATGAGCCTTGTATCAAGAAAGATAGTAAGATTGTGATGTTAGTGGAAGAAGAAGTCCACAAAGCCAAAGGGAGGTGTAGCTAAGAAACTACACCTAAGGGGACTTGCTTAGGATGGTCACTAAAAAAGGAACTGCAAGACCTACTTGGAGTCTTTGAAAAAGAAGGCATTGGATGCCCCACCTACTTCAAGTATTTATGTCATTGAGATAAATATTGTTTATGATAATAACATATAGGTATTAGATTCCGGTTGTGGCTCATACATATGTACTGATATGCAGGGCCTAAGGAACAGTAGGCATCTTAGTAAGGGAAAGTGGGACATATGCATTGGAAATGGAGCAAGAATTACTGCATTAGTTATAGGAACTTATTTGTTGACCCTCCCCAATGGGCTTGTTATTATGTTCCTATTTTGACAATGAATATTATTTTTGTTTCTGCTTTGAATATAAATGGTTTCAATTTAACATTTGGTAATAATAGTTGTTCAATAATATAGAATGGTATTCTTTATGCATCTGGTATATTATACAATGGAATTTACATATTAGATATGTCAATTCCAATTCTTAATATCAATAACAATAATAAAAGATTAAAACAAGATAATCTAAAATCATGTTATATATGGCATTGTCGCCTTAGCCATATTAGTGAAAAGAGCATGACTAAGCTACACAAGGACGGTAGCTTTAGGTCATTTGATTATGAATTATATGACACATGCAAATCTTGCTTATTAGGCAAGATGACAAAATTACCTTTTAGAGGAAAGGGTGAATGTGCCAAATAATAATTGAGACTAATACATTTATATGTATGTGGGCCAATGTCTGTGCATGTTAGAGGTGATTTTATCTACTTCATTACCTTTATCGATGATTATTCAAGATATGGGTACTTATATCATATGAGATACAAATCTGAAGCCTTTGAAAAGTTCAAAGAATTCAGAAATGTAGTAGAGAAATAACTTGGCAAGAGTATCAAACACTTATATCAGATCGAGGTGGTAAATACTTAGGCTAAGAGTTTCAAGATTATATTAGGGATAATGAGATATTATCCCAGTAGACTCCACCTTACACACCACAACACAATGGTGTGGCTAAAAAGAGAAATTGAACCTTGTTGGACATGGTGAGGTCAATGATAGGTTTAGCAGATCTATCAAATACTTTTGGGGGCCATGCACTCTAGATTATTGTTTCTATTTTAAATAGTGTCTCATCAAAGTCAGTTTATGTTACTCCATATGAGATGTGAGCTAACAAGAAACTTACTTTCATACATGAAAGTATAAGATTGTCCAGTTTGTATGAAGTGGATTATGTTGGATAAGCTTGATGTTAAATCTAACAAGTGTCTGTTTATAGGATATCCTAAAGAGACAATTGGATATCAATTCTACAATACTTGGGAACAAAAGATATTTGTTTCAAAGCATGCTACTTTCTTAGAGAAAGTGTTTCTTCTAGGAAGAAGTAGTGGAAGTAAAATTGAAGTTCAAGATGCTCAAGCAGACATAGATCAACTGCTTGAACCCAAAGCTGATACTTATACAGATGTTGTAGCAGTTGCACCTTCTGATACATAAGATCTTCACTGATCAAGTAGGATACATACTGTTCTAGAGATATATGGATTTTTCATCAGTAAACAAAAACACATATTACTACCTATGAATAGGTTATGAATAGTTCAGACTCTAACAAATGGCTTATAGCCATGAAGTCAGAAATGGATTCGAAGAGGTTCTGAATAGTTCAGACTCTAACAAATGGCTTATACCCATGAAATCAGAAATGGATTCCATATCTAAAAACCAAGTATGGACCTTCGTTGACCCACCTAAAAGGATAAGGCCCATTGGGTGCAAGTGGGTTTTCAAGAAGAAAACTGACATGGAGAGTAACGTCGTTACCTACAAAGCTAGGTTAGTAGCTAAGGGATATGTCAAAGACATGGAATTGACTATGACGAGACCTTCAGCCCCATAACTATGCTTAAATCCATTAGGATACTCCTAGCCATTGCTGCTCATTTTGATTATGAGAGATGGCAAATGGATGTGAAAACATTTTTCCTTAATGGAAACCTTCTCGAGGATGTACACATGACACAACCAGAAGGCTTCATATCCAAAGATGGTGAAAAGGTATGCAAGCTTCAGATATCCATTTATGAATTGAAGTAGGCATCTAAGAGTTAGAATATTCGCTTTGATAAGATAATCAAAGAGTTTGGTTCCTCATAAAATCTAGATGAACCTTGTGTATATAAGAAGGTTAGTGAGAGTGCAATCATATTCCTTATGTTATATGTGAACCTTATGTATATAAGAAGGTTAGTGGGAGCGCAGTCGTATTCCTTATGTTGTATGTAGATGACATACTACTCATGGAAACGAAATCTCAATCCTTCAATCTATAAAGATTTGCCTCTCAAAGAACATCTCCATGAAAGACCTTGGAGAAGCAACCTATATTTTGGGGATTAGGATCTATAGGGATATATCTAAGAAGTTGCTTGGTCTTTCACAATCTACATACATAGACAAGATGCTAAAGAGGTTTAGCATGAAACAATCCAAGAAAGGATTTATTTCCATGACCCATAGGATAACCCTTTCGAAATCCATATATCCAAAAACACAAGATGGGAGGACTTGCATGAGTTTGATCCCATACGCTTCAGCTATAGGATCAATCATGTATGTTATGATATGTACTAGACTCAATGTATCGTATGCTCTGAGTGTCATAAGCAGATACTAGTCAGACCCTAGAGAGGGTCATTGAGTGGCTATCAAGAATGTCCTTAAGTACTTGAGAAGGACTAAAGATGTTTTCTTGGTTTATAGTGATGGAGATCTTGAGGTAAGTGAGTATACAAATGCTAGCTTCTAGATTGATAGGGATGACTCCAAATTCCAATCAGGTTATATGTTCACATTAAATGGCGAAGCAGTCAATTGGAAGAGTTCCAAACAAGAGACGATTGCTAATTCGATAACTAAAGCAGAGTATATTGCAGCTTCTGAGGCAGCTAAAGAAGTAGTTTGGATAAGAAAATTCATCCAAGAACTTAGAGAGGTCTCTAGCTTTGTTAGTCCAATAGCTTTGTATTGTGATAACAATGGAGTCATTACATAAGCAAAGGAACCAAGGTCTCATCAAAATCCCAAACATGTGCTCAAATGCTACTATGTGATTAAAGAGATCATAGGTAGATGTGATGTAAAAATCGAAAGAGAGACTATTGATCAAAATATAGTTGATCCATTGACAAAGCCACTTTCCCAAAGGAAATTTGATTCCTATGTACTTGCCTGCGGTATTAAATATAAAGATGATTGGCTTTAGTGCAAGTGAAAGATTGTAAGAGAGGTGCTCTAAAGGCAATCACCTTTAGTTATATGTACACTTTTTAGTTATATGAATAAAGGCAATTTTCATTATATTAATATTCAATTAATATGAATTGATAAGATCCTAAATTAATTATTGAAAGTCCTTGATACAAAACATAACATGAAGGAAATCACAATGAGATTATGATGTGAGATTACTATCATATGTAACTATGTTTGTATCTAATATATTCCTAGCCATAGGATCAATAAGACAGGATACTATTGATCTAGATAGACTAGCACATGTTACGCTCCTTGATTGGATCAAGCAGTAGTTCTTATAATCTGTAAATATGAGATGTTTAGAGTTAACATGTAGATGTCTGCTAGAGTAGTCAAGTACATTGGAGACCTACTATGAGATTATAATAAAGGTACTCTACACATATGTCAATGATAATCTCATCATAACAATGGTGCAAATATCCTTGGACTTGAGGTGCTCAAAGTTATCTTGGATACTGATCATGTGCTTTAACTCCATTCCTTGTTACCTCAAGAGAGGTTGCTCATAAGGTGGTGATTGGATACAGCTTAAAGTGTTCAAAAGTAGTTGGGTAGCCAATAGAGGATTCATTGCTCCTGATAGAAGGAGAGTATACCTACGGCTATTTGTCAAGATCATTACTCGAGAAATTTTGACCAAAGTAGGAATGTCTTAAAGAAGGTCTTCGAAGACATATTTTTAAGCGTAATGAGTCTCAATGACAAGTACTAACATCACTTGGACTAGATGTGATGCAGTCAGTCTAGTGAGAGCTAACACTTAGACCATACTCTGAACCGAGTGGAGTAAAGTGAGGGTGAAAGAATGAATTGCATAAATATTGTCTATGTAAAGATTTGTAGTAAGATCACCGACTTTCCGATCAATTAGGGGTCATAATATGTTGCTAGATGTCGCTCATGACTTGCTCAAGATCAAGTGTTGATATGAGTGACCAACATAATTGGAAACATAATGGGTCATACACATTGAAGGTGTGCAGAGAAAGTAAAATGAGTTTTTGGATTGGATCCAAAACGAGAGAGAAAATCCTGGTTCAGATAGTGTCCCGACCAGGAATGATATTTTCCCGAGCGGGACACATGCTACTCTTGTCATAGGCGGAAAAGTGCAACTCATGAATGAAGAAAGTTACTAGACTGATTGCACTATGTCCCGATCGGGATATGATTAAGATTCTTTCAACGAGGGTTCTGAACCCTAATCGTTCAAGAACTATAAATAGTCTTTTTCTAGACCTCAAAAGGTGCTGCAACTATAGAGAACTAAAAAGATTTCGTTCTCCCATTCTCTCTTTCACCTTCTCTTACTGGCACAATAGATTGTGAAGCACCCATAGCCAAAAGGTTTTCTTTTTCATATCCTTTGCATAGACATCCATTAGAGGTGATCCAAGTGAGGATTACTGTGGTTTGCAACAATCCGATAAGGCAAACTGAAGGACAAAAGCTCTATTTAAAATGTAATCTTCTTCAAACCCTTTTTGGTTAACCATTCATAGCTATATAGGGCAATTTCTGCTCTGGAATTGTAAAAATTTTAATTGTCGTTATGTTGTGTATTTGATATGCATGTTTACAATTCCCAACAATTAGCTCATCCACGATCAGGACTGCAACCACGATTATTAGATGTTGTTACATTTACTTCAGGGAGTGCAATAGAATCAATTAGATGAGATTCATGATTTTTCATCAAAAGTTTATTGTTTTGTTCAACCACAAGAAGACAAGAGATTAACTCATAATACTTTTTAAAACTTTATTTACAGTATTGCTACTGTAGGAGCACATTCGAGGCAACAAATGTACTCCTAGTTTTCTCTAATATATCATTATCAATAATATTTTCTTTACATAATTTCAATTGAGAACTATTTTTAAACTTTATGGAGTTATACTCACTAATTTATAATCTTGTATTGTAGCTGCAACTGCATTTAGTCATATTGAGCCTTTGGAAGGATGATAGATTTTTAGTGGTAATATATTTCTTTCAAATTATTCCAAAGAACAAGATGGTCTTTTATTGTTAAGTATTCAAATTTTAATCCCTCCTAGAGATGATGATGAAGGAAAATCATGGTTTTTAACCTTATATTTATTAGATGATTTGTTTCCTTCTTTGATAGTATCACCAAGCCTATTTGTGTCTAAGTGAATTTCAGTATCTAATATTCATAACAAATAGGCTATATTTGGATTGATGGATTTTAAATAAAAAATTTTGAGCAATTATGGATTTATGATATATTCATCATTTGACTACTCAAAAAAAAGTAAAAATTTATAGATTTTGGAAAATTTCTCGTCTACCAAAATCCTTTATTTTTGAAGAATTTGATTTCCTACGTCCTAAGTGGAAAGTCCAAAATCAATGGATTTTGATCAATAAGAGATTGTTGCTATATTTTTTTATTCCAAGATTATAAATCTTATTTTTATCCCTAATAAACTAATAATATTCCAAAATTATTCTTAATCATAAAAGGCAAAAATTATTTTTATTTTAATTTCAATTAATTGCTTTTATTATTATTATTATTATTATTAAAAATATTTTTTTAGCAATGTAATTAAGTATTATAACATATAATAACTTTATTTTTTTTATTTTCAACTCTTAAAATAACCAATTTTATTTTTTAAATTTTTTTTGTATATAGTGGAATTGATTATATATGCTTAATTTTAACTCTTCAATGTAAGTAGAAAGCATTTTTATTTTTCGTATTTTCTGTCATAAATTGGATAAATTACTAATATTTAGTAGTAGGGTAAAATTGAAAATTAGTTATTAAATCTATAAATTGTGGTTATTAAACCAAACATAAGTGCAAGGGAAATTGCATTATAAATCTATAGATTTTACAATCAAACTAAATAATAGAATTATTAAAATTCATAGATTTCACAATCATAAATTTTATAAAATTTATGAATTTTAAAATATTTCAATCCAAACGGTACCATAGTTTTTTCTACCAATATCAAGAATCATAAACTCTAATTTTGTAAGATTTATCATTAACACTATCACAAAAAATACTAATTAAATTAGAAAACAATAATATCTGGTCATATTATTAATTAATATGCTATAATTAAATTTATATTGAATATATAAATATAAAATAATCAATTGTAATATGAATATAAATAATATATTATCATTAGAAAGCATAATTTATAATATAATATTCATATTTATAGATATATTTACTAAGTATTTATAAGTTATAAATAATTAAATATTAATTAAATAATCTCATATTAAGATAAAATGAATACATAACATGCATATATTTAATATATAAATTTTAATTAATTATAAATACCAAAGTTCTAATTAAACATAAATTACTAATACTTGCAATAGGACCTATCAACACAAGTAATTACAAATGCAATACAGAATTTACGGAGAAAATCCTTCGGAAAAAAATTACGTGTCAAACTCCGAATCAAATCTATTATCAATAAAATTCAGATATAATCAATATTTAAGTTAATCACAAACTTAAGATTTTTAATTCAAAAAAATTGTAATAAACAATACCAAAAAATATTGACAGAACCCAAAATTAAATCAAAAAACAAAAAAATCACACCACTTGATCTTTGATTTATAGTATAAAAAGAAAAAAACTAAGATCTGCTTCAAGAAAAAAACTGGTCTTCTTTATTTCTTGTAGCCGTCGCTTGTCACCCAAAGAAAAACCAAGTAGAATAGAGACTCCTAAATCAAATAAGAGTTCCAATGCGGCTTTTCCAATTTCCTTTTCACACGTCCGACAAGCCTTTATTTTTCTTTTTATTTTCTTAATTTTTTATTCTATTCCTAATTTAGGTTGGAATAAAACCAATATTTTATTGTATATATACTGGTATACTTTGATAACAATTTATCAATTCTACAATACTATTAAGTTTGATAAATTTAAAAATATATAAATGACAAAAAAATTATAAACACTAAAAAATAAAATATTATACACACAATATATTAATAACATAGAATTTTATACGAACACAGTTTTTTTATTTTTTATTTTATGTAGGAATGATTTTTTTTAAAGCCATTTTATGCAGGAATGATAAAACATATCATTAAACATGTCTAATGGTAAAGAGAGAAATTCAAAGGCATAGATATATTGCATAATAGAAGTTAAAAGATAAACAAAAAATCAGACCTACTTTATTACCTTAAATATATAAAACTCGTACCGATAACATATTATAAAAATATATGAAAGAAACTAATTAATGAAAAATAAAGTAAATAGATAAAAGAAAAAAAGAGTAGAAAATTGAAAGAATATTTTCTCTTGTAATTTGTCCATTCAGTAAACTTGTATTTATTATACTTATAAGTAGACATCCAAAAAATATGATTTACAAGCTTAATTATAATAATAAATCACAATAAAAGTAGACAATCAAACTATAAGAAAGGGTATGCAATTGGATGTTATGGACATCCAAAAGTCTTGTATATATTCATAACATAATTTTATATATAAGAAAAATATAATTTATTATGCATAATAAATCTACTCAAAAAAAACTAACTTGTCTCATTTCCATACTTATTTATTTTAATATTATTTTGTAAGAGGTACAAATGAAAATTTTCAATTTTACACACTTAAGAATCTCTACTACTTAGTTTTTGAAAAAATTTGTATTCTTCAAAAATTATAGAATTACTATTCCCCAAAATTAGAATTTTAGATATATAAATTAAATGAAATTAAAAATTTCAAATTTTATAGAATAGAATTCTATTCCTCACTTTTTATGTGAATCCAACATGGTCATAATGTTTATAAAAAATAGAAGTTAAAAAAATCCAAATCTCATGAAACGAATCAATTTTTTTTTTTTAATTATTAATGTACTTTTAAGAGATTGCAATTCTTTTTTTCTAAAAATTTGTTTCAAAGAATAAAAAATTGTCTGCCACATTGGGCACAACATTATTAAATATTAACCATTACCACTTTCAACATGTTCCATCAACGAGAAAGTGTTTCGCAAGACATCCAGATCAATGCGTATAATTAATTGGATTACAGATAAAGCATTCTATATGATTAAGAAGTTGCATGGAGAATTAATTTGTTCGTAAACTTTTTTCTATTAATTTATATTCAAATTAATTTTTTAAACTTAATTAATATGGATTTGACATATTATATTATGACTTCCATAATTTTTAAAATTTATACAAGTTGCCCCTTTATTTTATTGTATTATACTAATATATTACTCTCTTAAATTTTTATTAGAAATACATTAGATTATAATGAAATGATCAAGAAAAGATTACTATTTATCCCATAAAATTTGATATATTAAACTATTATTTTTCTAAAATTTGATATATTTATACTAGTACTTCCTTGAGAAAAAAAATTATTATTTCTTACTAATAAAAAATATCTTAAATTTAATTGAATAACTATATAATTTAATGATAATAAAACTGATAGGGTAAATCTTATAAATTTTAAAAATTAAAGAGATATTAGTGTACTATATCAAATATCAGAGACAAATGGTAATTTTGCCTAGTTAATATATAGTTTCAATATATAACTAATCCGAATCATTTCAAATTATTTTTGCATTTTATTTTTCAATTCACAGTTTAGTTTAAGATTATAATTGAAATTCATATATAAAGATTTAGAAATAACAAAGGAATTAATCAGATAAAATTAACAAATTAAAAGTTATGTACCAATTAATTTAAAAATTAAGACGAGAATGAAAATTTTGAAAAATATTAGGGTAAATTAGTATGATATTCTTGAAATCTGAATGAATACACTAATTAGTCCTTTCATTATTAAAAATACGTTATAAAATCTCTCAAATTTAGTTTAATTAACTAAAAACACTCTCTATTATTTTTTAATAGAATATTTTGTTAGTTAACTAGAATATTATTATGTTAGTCAACTACAAAATACTAAAAATATCTTTTTCTTTTTTTTTTTGGACAAATTTGACATTTTGTTAACTTAAAAAGATACATTAAAAAAGGAAAATTTTGATATTTTGGTATCAAATTGATCACATAAATTTTTTTTATATTTCTTTAGTATTTTTAAGACAAAAAAATGATAAATTTGATATTTTATTTAGGCTAAATTAAAAAAAAATTATGAATTTTACATTTTATTACAGTTATAACTAATTTTTTAAAAATTTGAATTTAATTATATTTACTTTAAGTTTTATAATAAATTTTGTTTCAGATGGACTGTACCTCACTTCGAGTTTATGTGGCGATATCATGAAAAAATATTAAAAATATAAAATAATGAAGTGGAAAACATAGTGGAGCTTATGTGAAAAAAATTGTCATATGAATATATAAACAAAAAAGGTACATAGGCTAGTATAATATATACTTCATATCCATCCTTTAAAATTTGATATATTGTACTAATAATTTATTTAAGTTTAATTTATTGTACTAGCATATTTCTTAAATTAATTTGACCTATATATTATACTAATACTGACAAAAGAGAATAAATTTTTGACTAGTATATTGAATAAGTCAATCATACAAATTTTGAATATTATGATAGTATTAGTATAATATATCAAATTTGAAAAAATAAAATTGTAATTTTCTCAAAATTAAATTCTCACCATTTTCTACTATTTCAGTGAGAAATTAAATGGAAGTTTATAAATTGGCGAACACGTTTTCTTCTTTTCCATTTATTCTATTTTCTTCTTATTAAACTTAAAAATTCATGAGTTTAATGAATTTGGGACCACAGAATTTCATATTCAAACTGTTAATTTTAATTCTAAATAAAAAATAAAAAATATTTATTAGTTTTAGTCGACCAAAAAAAAATCTCAAATTGAATAATTTGAACAAATAGTCAGATCAAATTAATTTTTGAAAGTTAAAATTTGAATTGATTTCAAATGGATAAATTCAAATTTTATCAAATTTTAAATCGATTTCAATCCAATTTTCCAAACAAAATCGATTGAAAATTGCTAAATATACTTCTTACAATTGACATAAAAAAAAATAAAAATAAAAATTTTAATTTTAATTTTTTTTTTATTTTTATTTTCCTTTCTTTTCCACTAAACCAAACAATTAGGAGGCAAATCCAATGTTCATAAAAAAAACATTTATTAATACTAAGATCATCAATTTATTTCCCACAGAAAATGTTGAACATCACACTGATTAATGGTAACAACCTCCCATTACAGACGATATGAGTAGATCCACAAACACAGGTTAAATCCCAAATAAACTACTACAAGAAGGATTAATGGGTGATAATAAATATTAATGTACTTGACAAGAAACCATTGATTAATTATATAATTAACGAGGGCATTTAGGCTCAAAGGCAAAAGGGCCAACATTGAAGAGCACAAAAGGACGCTTATCATTAGAAACATATTTCTTCTCAGGCTTCAACACTCCACCACTCAAACCGCCGTGGAGATTGGTAATCTTGCTGCATGCAGTGTTCGGAGCAGAGACCAGTGAGGCTTTGCATTTGTGGACCCCGTAGTTGGTGATGGATTTTGGTGCTTCAAGGAAGAAATAGCCGTTCTTGTCAGTTGTGGCCTTAACTTCTAGTGGATACTTTGTATTATTGCACTGAAGCCTCACTGTCGCACCTGTCATATTTTTTTTCAAACATTAAAAAATATAACGGATTTGATCAAAATATTTTTGAAAACTCCGAAAAAGAAAAAAAAACAGAAGAAGAAAGTGCAGTTTCAGCTTAAGGGTTTAGACCATATCGATGCAAGTTATTTTGGCATAAAAATTATATGAAAAGATAAAAATAGTATTTTTCTTTTGCTCTGATCCAAGTCATCCAAGCCATTTTTTATACTAAAAAATGGTGTTACGACCGTAAAATCACAGAAATGATATTGTACTGTTTACACGCTATTTTACCGTTTATTATTTATTTTCATATTTTTATATTATGGAATGCTTTTATGTAATGGAATGATAAGAATATTTAAAAGTATTTTTTTATAAAAAATAGTATTATAAGTTAGAGAGAAATCTAGTATAGTTATACTTTGATATAAAAGTAACATTTTGTGTTTTGCTTAGATGTCTCAAGTAAAATGGGCTAATGGCAGACAGTGAATGGAGAGGTGTACCTAAAAGAACGAACTATATTTGAAAAATGAAAAGCTGCTTAATTAGTGACGTTACTTGATACCTTGAACAAAGGGCAGAGCTCTTCCCCTTTTTTGTTCCGATTTATTCTAATTAATATAAAATATTTGTGAATAGATTGGAACAACTAGTAACAAAAAAGTGTTTCAACAAATATTATTTTTCTTTCAAAAAAAACAGAAAGGCAGAGCTCTTCGTCTTTCCCGTCTTTCTTTGCTAAAAAAATTTTGAATCTTCGTTGTTGGTTTAAAAAAAAAATAGAGAATTGATTCTTTAAAGTTTGAACACCCAATGAATGTGCAAGAATAATAAATCAAATATGAAAATAAATAG